>JAVDBV010059898.1:0-25012 GCA_032619315.1 Piper longum
GAGACATCGAGGTGGTGACTGGACGAAGACGGTCCTTGCCGACAAGATAGACGATGGGAGTGTGGCGCTTGGGCATGGCTCCCTCACATCGCGGAGGCCAGGCGACGGCTGGGGACACTTGGGGTGATACAGTGGGGATCAGTGGCGTCGATCAGAGGCGGCGTCAGTGGAAGGTAAAGGGGTGGTGTCGAGGGTTTTGGGGGAGAAGGTGTTGGGTGGGGGAAGAAATTGGTCAGTGGTAATATTGTAAATAAAAGTTTGACTCGTCTCTTTCTAGAATTAAAAATAATAAATAACTCGTAACATATCCTAAAAAAATCTAAAAAAATATGAAAAAATCCCATAAAATATAATACACACCACAACACCACAATGATTCTACGATCAAATATATAAAAAAATTACTACATACTATCATATACTCTGATAACTTATTTCTCATTATCTTTCCGACGTTATCATCATATACTTAGGTACACATGACCTCATCTCTCATAACTCATGGTTGGTCTCGACTCAGCACGCAATTCATAAAACTGACTCGACTCGAAACGATGGTTAAATCGACTGATTCGCTAATGTAAACTCTGATTTGAGTCACGAGTTTTATACTTGTGATTTCAAAGGGTACTGAAAGTGCATGCTTGAGAGTATTCAACCTCTTTGCTCAGGGTCAGGGGTGATACGGAGGATGTAAAGGGCTAAATGAACTAGGAAAAAAAATTGAGTTTTCTGCATAAGGGGTACTTTTAAAGCTTGCCGAGACATGATATGACTAAGAATGAGATGCTGTCAAGCTGAATCCTACGACTCCTAATTAGCACCCATATGCACCCTTATGAGAGATTCTACGAAGAAGTATATAATAATTTATTTAACAAGAGAGTCACCTTTTTCTGTGTCAGTTTGACTATTAGTATTTTTAGACCGGTATCAATCGTTAACGATGTTTCTATTTTATATGTAGGTCTTGTAATCTTGAGTCAGTTTTTGTGGGAAGATAGATAAATATTACATGCACTTGATCTGATTTTTCTTTTATACTTTTATTTATATTTAGTGTATTTTTACACATATTTAATAATATCTTCCATCTTCTTGACACCAAATAGGTTGTTTTGATTTATATTATTAATCGACTCTTATAAATTGATAGCTTTAAACATGATTGGGTCAATCGTAACATTTTTGCTTTAGTTTTTAGGCGAACTAAAATCGGTTATAATTTAAATATGTTTTTTAAATCAAGTTAGTTTGATAGTATGATTGATAAAAAAAATTAAACATAAGCAAGAACCAACATAAGCTAACGATACACAACTTAGTCCCACATTATAAGCTACCGATACACGCTTCTTATTTATAACATACCGCCATCACTTCTTTTATATGTTCTTCATTGCCTTGCCCGTTCTTAGTTACCAAAGACACATGCGTGCTCGCACTTAGCACGTGCTTCGGCGCTTTCGGCGTATTTACCAATCTCGAAAGATCGTGACCTACGGTCCGACAAAAGGGGAAAAAAATTCGGCTAATAATATTTATTTGACTGCATCTTGTCGGTAGGGAGAAATTTCGTTTGCAAAATAAGTGATTCGGCTAAATAGTGCGAAAAAGGGTGGACAAAATTAATAGCGCGAAAAAGTAAAACGTAAAGAAATAAATCGCCGCTAATAAAAAAAATAGGGTGCAACACGAGGACTTCCCAAGAGGTATATACTCAATTACAATTAATAATTTTCATATCAAATATAAATATACTATAATTTAAATAAGAATTCATAAATAAAAATTTATTATATATTTATGATGATACTTATAAATTCATAAATTTCTAGTTATTAGGAGTCAGGTTATCAATACTCTTTCTTTCTTTTTCTTTTTTTTTTTTTAAATGGGACCTGCCCAAACTAGCTGAAATTTGGACTTTTGGCTTCACTGGTGCCACTCACTCCTATCTGTGGTGGCTGGTGTATTTGTGGGCCCGCGAGCATCTGGGGCCATTCATGCGTGTCGATTTTTAAGCCGAAGCCAGTGGATAGAAGAGCCGAGGGGCTAGCAAGCAGGAAGGTATTATTCGGTCGTTGAAACTCAAACGCACTTCGAACTCAGCGCCTGCACACCAACCCCCCAGCGAGGGCGCCAACCCGCATGATCTGTCGTTTGAGAACCATTGCATGATGTTTAATGCCTGCAATCTTAGCTCGCCATAAGCCACTGCCCCCAACTCGGCGGCGAAATCGTTGGGATAATGGCGAGCACCGCCGTCTGCCGCCTCGCCGGCGGCTTAGCCCCGCCCGCCCCCCTCCGCCGGCGCGGCGGCGGCAGGGGCGAGACTAGGGTTTGCGGTGGACTCCCTCCCGCTCGGTATTGGACGAGCCGGCGATGCGGGCGTGGGCGGCGGCGGTGCGGCGTTCGGTGTCAGGCGGCAGGGACGCTCGCCAAGGACGGTTACGACGCCGGCGTCGCCGCTCGAGCTGGGCAGCATCGACTCGGCAAGGTTTGTTTCTCTTTCCTCGTACGTCAAGGTTTTCGAGGTTTCGGTGATGGTTGCAGTGACAGCAATGAGGTGGTTGAGGTGGTGGAGGAGGTCTGCTTGATTGGCTCGGCAAAAATATGATTTGCTGACCTCGAAGTTAATTTTTGTCACTTAGTTGCTAGTGTACAATCTTTTAAGAACATATAGCTTCTAGTACACAATCTTTCAAGAATGGAACAATTTAAGGTGAGTTACTGCTCATATAGCTCACACCTCATTTTATCTTTTTTTTTTTTCAATGGGTCCAACAGTCTATATATATTGGAATTAGAGAACATAAATAGGAAGGTGATATTTTTTTTTTGGCCATCAATATGACCAACTTTTAAATTTTCTAAAAGTACACTTGTTTAAAAGTATTTTCAAAATTAATTTCTATTACAATTTCTTTGATAATTGAGATAAAAAGTGGTTATATACATTAGATTGACTTGAAAATTTATAACTACCTTAATTATTCATTTTTGTATTTATCTATATAGATTTTTGTTAGTGAGACCCACTAAATTATTCCCATATAGCTGATGTATATAAGGCTCTTTAGGAATATATAAATTATTTCAAAATATTTATCCGCAATTCTTTGATTATAAATGTGGGTCCTTAGGCTACAATCCGACTAGCCTAGCCGCCTTAGAAGGTATATGAACCCACATTTATCAATAATCTACCCATCTCACAAGGAGATTTGGGACAATTCCAATGCTCACCCTTTCCAAATGGGCTAGGCTACTAACCAAGATCACACCACATATGCTCTCATGCCATGATAAGAAATGTGGGTCCTTGGGCTTTAATCCAAAATGACTAGCCGCCTTAGAAGGCTTACGAAACTACATTTATCCAAGAATCCAGCATCTCATAAAAAAATGTGGGACTAATCTAACCTTCTTTTCATGATAATAGTATGGTTTTGCAAATCTTTTCATAATATTGCTTGTCGTAATTTTAAATTATTAAATAAATAATATAAATCTTGGATCATATAATAGAGAACTACTATATCAGATGATTGCCTTATGTAATTTAAAAACCAGATGCTTATAAATGTCAGTATTTTTTATGATCTTCTACAGGAAGCACACGGGTTCTTGGCTATCATTATATGTGTGATGGAGCAATAGTTTGCTCAGGGTTGCACTGTCATATGTTACCTTAATTCTTTTGTTTCATTTCGATTTTGATGTTGTCAGCTGTCTGTGAAATGACTGCATCTTTAACTAAGAATTGTTTCTTGTTCTCCAACTGAAGGTCCCTATCTTGAATATCAGAAATTTTTGCATTATTGCTCACATTGACCATGGAAAATCAACCCTAGCGGACAAGCTATTACAGTTGACGGGAACAGTTCAGACAAGGGAAATGAAAGATCAGTTTCTGGATAATATGGATTTAGAACGAGAAAGAGGTATCACAATCAAACTGCAGGTATGTTCGGACAACCTCTCTAGTCCATCATTTTTTTGGTGCAGATTGAGCGATTGTGAATGGAATGCAAATATATATATTTCGTCTTTGTATCTTGTAGAAAGTGCATTCTCTCCTGAGCATATAAAACTATAGGTAAAAGATAGGGTACCGAAATCGTTTCTGTTATAATTGTTGTAACTTAATAAATATTGCAGTACAATGAAATGCCATCATCTATTAAGAAGCCTTCATCCTGTATGCCGTTTTTTTGTTTGACCATTTTCTTTCTTATTAATGAAGTTCTTAAACTATTTCTTTCTCCTTTTATAGCTATATGATGCATATTGTATGGAAATTGTTGTGTGTTATCCTCATGGGCAGACATGCATCTGTTACCTTGGGAGTACTTCATTGTGTATATTGCCACCATTGATTCAATACTTGTCACCACTATTTTAAGATTTGATCATTTTCTTAGTTGTTGAGAGAGTTATCTTGGGTGATTGATGTAGGACGGATTGGAATAATATTTACTTTTTTTTAAATAGGTCTCTAATAAATTAGGTAGTTTGGTTATTTTTAGTGAGTTCTATGTAATTTTTATATGTTGTAGGATTTTCTTGTAATTGTCGTCATTTTTGTTTGAGATATTTGGTAGGCTTTATGTATGAGTCTTCCACCGTTGTAAGTTTTAGTTTTTGATGAATGAAAATATGAAGCTTTGGCTGATTCCAAGTTTTCTCTCCTAACCTCCTAAAATTCTTCGTGAATTGTCGATTCTATCTCCTCCAACTTCCCAATTTGTTGGGTTTTCCTTCTTCCTACCCCTCTTTCTATCCTTATTTATATGTAGTTCTATTCTTCCTTCAATTCCCACTTCCGTTCCCCATGGTGGTACCTTATTTCCTACTAGTACTGGTATTCAAAAGGAATGGAGAAAAAACTAACATAAAATTCATTGCTAGGATAAATTTTTTGGCTATGAAAATGCTTTGGCTGTATTGTGCGTCAAATTTCTTCAATATTGAAAGAATTGTCTCCGATTGTACCTTATGATTCTACTTCCTTATTGTGCTGGTAGTCGAAAAGCATAGGCAAAAAAATAACATGACATTTATAGGTAGCATAAGTTTTTTGGCTTTGAAAATGCTTTGGCTGTATTGTGCATCTGATCATCAACTTAGCTAATGGTTTAACTCAGGAAAATGCTTATCGTCATATTTGATTTACAAATGAACTAACTGGTTGCCAATTAGATTAATATAAAGCTATTTAGTTGTTAGTCAGGAAGTTGTTCTACTGCTTAATCTTCTATTTAAGTACATCTTGTTACAGTTATACTAGCTCTCCTCTTTACACAAGCATTTCTTAGCACTGGATGGAAAAAGAGGGCAGATTATCAAAAAAACACTTTCCATGTAACTCAGCCATTTGTCCTTTTGTAGGAGTTGGTTAAGTTTCTACATCATTATGCTAGCATAAGCAAGTCCTACTGGAAAAAAATGTTCCTACATTTAATAATAGCTCTCATTATGCTTCTCTTTCTCTACTAATGAAAATTGGTCATTTTCACTAAGCAGGAGATAAAGCTGGAAGGTCAACGTGGTCTTAATTTATCATAAGATTGTTCACCAGTGAACTTCATTTCCGTCTCTGGTTAATGCCTTGTATGATTTTGTTACACCAAAAGTCAACTTTATTTGTTAAAGGTTATTAAATTTAGCCAAGCCCTTTTGTTGGGCATGACAAGAAAAGTGAAACATGAGATTTGAAAGATATCTATATTAAGAAGGAATAAAAGACTATGTAAACATTTGAAGACCAACCAAAAAAAGCCGTCATTCTTAAGTAAGAAATACATAGTTCTATCGAAACATTAGTATGATATTGTTTTGATTCTCAAATATGAGGTAGTTTGGCTTCGTGCTTAGTAGATGAATCAAATGCTTGGTCTCTCCTTTAACTCTTCTACTTCAATTCTTTGCTTGTTTGTTCTTAATTTTAGCTAGTCTAAACCATCATTGCTGGTAAGGGTGTAAATGAGCCGAGCAGAGCCGAGCAGAGCCGAGCAAGGATGTTTTTGAATTCGGCTTGATTTTTGGCAAGCATGTTTGAACTTGTTTAAGTGCTTGATGAACTTTGATGTATTATGGGTCGAGCCGAGCTCGTCCAAAATTCATAGTATTTAGGCTTGACTCGTATTTAGCTCGCTATGTTTTCAAGCCGAGCTCGAGCTGAGTGAATGTTTGTGCTTAGCTCGTGCTCAACTTATATAGGATCAAATTTTTTTTTCCAATACTATATAAGTTCAATGTATTCTTAATAGTATTGACGAGCCGAGTCGAGCCGGGTATTTTTTCGAGTTTGAACATATAGAGCTTGAGTTTCGAGCCGAACATTCCTTAGCTCAAGCTCTATTTATTGTTCAACTAGGTATTCAATTTGAGCCGAGTATTTTTTCGAGCACAAAATTAATGAGCACAAGTTCAAGCCGAATTGAACCGAACGTACAATGCTGCGAGCAAGTTTGGCTTGTTTACATCCCTAATTGCCGGAGCTTTTATAAGTGTTAATTTTCTTTCATGCCTGACAAATCAATATCACTTGGTTGTATATGGGTGTTTTTGCCTGTCTTTTTACTCATTGTGCATATACGTCCATGAACCTTAGCTTCTAAATGAAAGTACACTTTGATGATTGATATTTTAAATTTTGGATGATTTTCTTGTAGTCTATTTGTGGTGTTTCTTATGCTTTTAATCATCATATAGGCAGCTAGGATGCGGTATGAAGTTGAAAATGAGCCATATTGTCTCAACCTTATTGATACTCCTGGCCACGTTGACTTCTCATATGAGGTAATTTGTGTATCAATGAATTAATGTAAGCAACCTTTGGCTTCTACATAAATAAAATGCATTGATTGTGGCATGTGTGTTTGTGATTTTTACATCATTGTGAAGATGCTTTATGTTACTAGTACATTTTCAACATTGGCATGTTGGTGGTTGAAGTGGAATCTTGGAAAGAAATGCCGTTTTATGAAACCTTGGCAAGATTTAGCTTATGATGAGATGCCATTTACCTTTTCAAGCTTATAGCATGATGTCAGAAACTCTGGCTTGGATCCTTACACATTTCGGTTCAACAAGAGATTTAGTTGCCTTCCTTCTTTGTGTAGTTGAAAGATAGTTGCTTATGAAGTTTTTATATGCTCCACAATGATTTTTTGAATCAGGAATGACATGTAACAAAGATCTTGTCCTTTTTCTTGCTGTTGATCTCCCTGTTCAAAGTTATAAATCAAATTAGAAAACAAAATGATGTTGGCAGACTCGTTACTGATTTTAGGTGTATATAATAATGAGCTGAGGATTACAAAAATGTTTTGGATGTTTAAGATATTGCCCCTCTGTTATTAGACTAGTGGCATGTTGTACAAAATCGAGATCCTTGGTTTGCATATGTTTGAATATTAAATATTTAATGGAACAACAAATTACTCAAATCATAGTTTGGTTCATATTATGCTCCCTCCACCATGTTTGCAATTTACATCATACCATTCTCAGGTCTCGCGCTCTTTAGCTGCTTGTGAAGGTGCTCTTCTTGTTGTTGATGCTTCTCAGGTGCTTAAGATTCTATCACATTTATTTTTAATTGCAATCACTATTGCCTGTTACTACTCTTGATTTGATTTTCCTTTGGACCTTTTCTTTTTGCTTCTTGCATTTGAGATCAATTACATTTAGCATATTCTGATGGGGAGATGAGTAATTTTCAGTACTTTTATGAAGTTGGGTTTAGATTTTCTAAATTTTTTCCTGGTTCAATGAGCAAAATTTTGGCGTCTTTATATTTTATTTGTTATTTGCACATAGGCCACAGTTCCTCAAATCCTTAGAGTCCAATTTTTATTAATGTTTAGGCCATTTTGATTATGGATCTCATACAGTGGCTAGATATAAGTTCAAGTTAGGATGATGAGAAAGAAACTTCCTTGCTATCAGCAATTGGATTTAGCTCTTGCTGAGGTAAATTCCAACTATCCAAAGCTGTAAATAACCAAGCTTGAGCTGGATAAGCTATTATTTTCTCAGCTTTTTGTTTGATGTGAGCTTGTTAAATCTCTGATTATCATCATCTATCTCGTCATCCTCCTAATCCTTAACTTTAAGTATCTACATTAGATACATAAATGCTATTGTTCTATTGTATCCTCTCAAGTCTATTCTCTTATTTGCCACCATGTAATTTCATTCTATATCTCTTTGGTATGAATCATTGAGGTGTCCTCAAATCACAATTTGGCTTTGGATCTCCTGTAGTCTTTCCAAATATCTACCTTATTCTTGCTTCTTAATCTCTCATCTAATCTATATGACTTTGATGCGGGATGCACATGAGGAAATTATACTCTAAAGTTTTTACTTTTTTAAGACCTGTTAATACTGGAAGTTTCTACCTTCTTTTTTTTTAATTACTTCTGTAGTCTTAACATATTTCATAAACTTTCTTAAATTGGACTTTGTTTATGAAATTTTGGGAATTTTCGTTTCTGAATTATCATTGGTATTGATTCTTTTATCCTTCCATGTGCTGATTCCGGCAGCTTTGTCTCTCTTGGTGTTGTCTCAAGTGGAAACCCTTTGGTGCCAATTCTATGGTCTGACTTATCTTCCCTGTGGCTTCTTTCTCCCACTAGTTCCCTTTGAGAGTTTTCTTAATCATGATCAAGTTTTATTTCTAGGTTCTAAGTTACACCTTTTACAATTGCAAAGAAGAGATCTCAGAGAGACCTTGGAGACATCAGAAAGTTGGCAATTAAACCCAATCTGAAAGTATAGTTTATGGGCAATTTGAAGCCTCTGATCTTGAAATTTTATCTGTTCTAATTTAAAATATTAAACATCATTAAATTGAATGCGGATGAGATATATAGTTGTCACCGGTACTTGTTAAGTCATTGAATGGTTGAAGGTTTCACTTCTTTTGGACACAACCTCGTTGTCTTCTACAGTCAACAATCTCATTGTTGGTTAAGATATGGTCTGTCAATGCTTAACGCTTAAGTTCTGCCATACGTAAAGCAAATACTTTATTCTTTCTTATGGTTGTACGATAAAGCTGCTTTTTATGAATGTGATGATCTAGGGAGTAGAAGCTCAGACATTGGCTAATGTTTACCTGGCTCTGGAAAACAACCTTGAAATAATTCCTGTATGATTACCTTTCTCTGTGCTAAAATATTTCTTCACTATTTCATTGATGTCTTTCTGTGCTTGACAGTATATTGTGCTTTGTCCTCATTGTTTCCATCAGGTCTTAAACAAAATTGATCTTCCCGGTGCTGAACCTGATCGTGTGTCTAAGGAGATTGAAGAGGTCGCTAATATTCACATGTTTGCTTTACCGTTACATGGATGTTTGGTCAATCTTTTACTTGAATACTACATTACTGTGTGCATCAAGTTTCTCTATTGTGGCCCATCTATGAGTAGCATATTTCTATGACTATTATGACCCATCTATTAAGTAGCATATTACTAATTTACCTGATTTGCAGTAAGCTTCTTTGTACTCATTTTCTACTGAACTTACTGATTCTACTCTTGGGGGACATTGCTCAGGGATTGAGTATTCACACTATGGTTATCTATTTTCTTTTTTCTTTTCCTTTTTCCAATTACAAAGCAAAAACAATATTGGATGTATTTCCTAATGCTCCTCAGCTGTACATTACTTGTGTTATAAGTGTGTCATCCACTTGTTTGGTTTATCCATTTTATTTGGTTCAAAGATCTCCCTTGAATGCGGCAAAGAAAGGCATCCGGCATTACATCATCCCCATTGTCTAACAGAGCTGTATTTAGCTGACGTCATGCTAGAGTCAATAGTGAGCAGTTTTTAATTTATAGGGTTTATTGTTGAGGAAGATAAGTATAACTTGAACACTCCTTTTTAACAGCAACTTCTCCTTTGCATCAGATCATTGGGTTGGACTGTGGTAGTGCAATTCATTGCTCAGCTAAGGTTGGTATTATGATTATTTCCGTTTTGGAACTGCATTATACTCATTTTTATGTTGCCATACACGTCCCATTTTACACAGTGAAGAGATCCCACTATATTATATGACTTTATTTGTTGATTTTTCATTGCTAAAGGAAGGAATAGGCATTATTGAAATTTTGAATGCCATTGTCCAAAGAATTCCGTCTCCAAAAGAAACTGCTGACAAACCTTTAAGGGCTCTTATATTTGATAGGTAAGTCACCTTGTCTATCCATCTACTTGTCTGATACATATCCATCTCTTGTACCAGTGTATGTGTCTTCTTTTCAGTTACTATGATCCATACAGAGGTGTCATTGTGTATTTCCGCATAATAGATGGGACAATTAAGAAGGGTGACCGCATCTTTTTTATGGCAAGCCAGAAGGTAAACTGATTTCTTATTAACGAGATCCATTCTCTACAATTTTTCTTTTACACTTTATTCCTTGACCCCATTTTCCTATAATAGAACAACTTCGACTGGATTGTATTTGTTTCCCAAGGTGTTTTCTCTTTTTGGTTTGTGTATATAGTTGATAACAGGTCTTGATGCCTTATCTTCATCTTCTTCTAGTTCATTATATGTTGATCAAATCGAAGAAGACTATCATAACAAGCTAGAGCATTCTAAGGACAGAATTGTCTATGAGAGGAAGAAGAAGTAGACTAAAGAGTGGCATGTCGTGGTTGATAGAGAAAAGCAAGTTGCTGATTAGAGTTTATTCATGGAGTCAACTTTTAGTATTATGCAATAACGTTGGTCGTTACTTGTTTAGTTGTTTTCTTATTAGTTTTCCTAGTTTAATTAAGAGTCCTATGGTTAGTTAAATCTATTCTTATAAAGGGATATATGTTAGTTATGGAGTTATTTCATTTTCCTAGTGTTAGGATTAGTCAATACATATATATATGTAAGGCTATGGCCAGATTTCTTAGACAGCTTTGATTATTTAATAAAGATACAAGTTTTCCCCTCACGGCCGTTTTGTTCCCTTCTATTCGTTCTTTGTTCTTGCTGCTCGACATCCCCTATCATCCTATGTCACTTTCATCTACTTGCTTGTAGACTACGTGGCTAACAAGGTTTAGGAACTGCAAGCCAACCTATCCTATACCTTTATTATTGCAGGTTTCTTCTTCTTGTTAGGACCCTACCCTATACAAGATTAGGAACTTGTTATTTGCTGGAATTGTTATTGAAGTTTACCTTCATCAACAGGTTATGAAATAGCTGCAGTATCATATAATTGCAAACAACTTGCTGACTGATGCTTCATGCTTCACATATTGTAGGATTATGAAGTTGATGAGATTGGTGTCTTATCGCCCAACCAGATGCAAGTGGGTGAACTTTATGCTGGCGAGGTAAATTTTTGCGTGCAAATTGCAATGCTGTTTTATTTTCTGCT
The DNA here is from genome assembly GCA_032619315.1 of Piper longum. Taxonomy (NCBI): domain Eukaryota; kingdom Viridiplantae; phylum Streptophyta; class Magnoliopsida; order Piperales; family Piperaceae; genus Piper; species Piper longum. The sequence continues at coordinate 11,416 of JAVDBV010059898.1, forward strand.
CTTGGAAACGGCTTCTTTTCAACTCTGTCAAGTAAACACTTAGTACAGAGAAAGTAATTTCCTTCAAATCAAACTTTACGCTGAAATGTTTATGCCAAAATTTTTTTGTTACTGGATTTCATCTTCTATGCTTGAGAAGCATTATATATGCAACATGTTTAAGTGATGTGATCTTGTTAATGTGCTAGTTTGAAGCAGAGGGAGATCATCCTTTTCCTGACTGTCTAGCATTTTAGAAGAAATATAGACTAATACTCCTTTGGGTGTCCTACGCATGTAGTACTGATGTTTTTTCGATTATTTATTTAGAAACTGGAAAAGATGTTAGTAGTATCGTGTGCAATTTGCAAGTGATTGTAGTGATCATTTCACTTGACAGGATCCCATTTTTATATCAGATAAAAAATGTGCATTTATAGTTTTACATTTGTGATACATTAAGAAAGGCTCTATGCTGGTCTTATCTCTGATTCTGAAGGAATAAGTATTAAGAATATTCTCCTATTTGCTTTATCACAGGTTGGATATCTTTCAGCTTCAATAAGATCAGTTGCAGATGCCAGAGTTGGTGATACCATTACCCATCTGGCAAGACGAGCAGAGAGATCTTTGCCTGGATATGAGGAAGCCACCCCTATGGTGTTCTGTGGATTGTTTCCTGTTGATGCTGATCAGTATGTAGTAAAGCGGTTATATTATTATCTCTAGTGTTCTCAGCTTTTTAAAGTTCTTGCTGTTGACATGTAACATTGCCAGATATCCTGATTTACGTGATGCTTTGGAGAAGCTTCAACTAAATGACGCAGCTTTAAATGTATGTTTTTAAAAAGAAACACAGCTTCGTTTTTCAGAAATATTGTTTAGGTTTCCTTGTTGCTTTTCAGTTATTATTTATATGATTAGGCACTGCCGCACTGTGGTCAATTTTACTTCAAATGAAAATGGCTCTATGATTAATCATGTATATGACAGTAAAAATGAGACCATTTCTGATCCAAAATGTCTTGCATTGAATCAATAGTGCTTCTATTCAATTATATATAGTTTCCAACAGTGTCCGTATTCCCCACCTGACTAGCATAATTGCAATGCAGTTTGAACCGGAAACATCAAGTGCCATGGGCTTTGGTTTCCGCTGTGGTTTTCTAGGCCTCCTGCACATGGAAATCGTACAGGTTTTGTTAGAGCTATTTTATTGTCAGTAGTTTAAAAAACCTCAATGTTGCATTCATGTGTGGTTTGGATTTCAGGAAAGACTTGAAAGAGAATACAACCTTTCCCTGATCACTACTGCTCCAAGTGTTGTATACCGTGTCAACTGCATGAATGGCGATACTGTATTCTACTTGAACCTCATTCTTCAGAATGCTTATATTAGTTGTTTTCTATTTCCAGAAAGAGGTGAAACGATGGAAATATTCTATCTAAATCCTTAGTCATCATCATATCCATCTTGTGAATTCAATAATTAATTGTGAGTTTGAAACAACTACAGTGTTGCAAGAGAAATGAGGAATGTCTATGTAGCCATTGCTATTGATTGTTTGAGTGTTCTTGAAGATCCCAAAAATTAGTTCTACATTTAATACCTACTGGTGTATTGATCTGGTATTACTAGTGGGGTGTACCTATAGATATTCAATATAGGTTAACCATTTTGAAGGGTTGGCTTAAGCCCATTACTTTGTACTTGGGCCGGGTTAGGTTGTTATAAATGGTGTCACCATCTGGCTCAGGACCGTAATGGATGGTGGACTTGACTAAATTATTGACATGAACTAGGGCCATGGGCTGAGGAGAGGAATTCCAAAGATGGAATTTTTTAATGTGGATAGAATATGAGATCCCTCAAAATTAGTCTCATATCTAATGCCTACTAGGTTAAAATTGGCTTGGTTTGTGATGTTGCACTTAGATCGGGTCGTTAGAGTTCCATTATATCTATTAAATATAAATAGTGTAAAAAAATTCATTGTCCTTGTCATCATCATTGTCATGTTCATTGTCATCATTTTCTTCATCCTAAATGATGGGTTCTGGGATGTGAATTTTACTTACCACTCCACTTGATTGTCGGTGACGTCAATGCTCAAAATCATAAATGTCTATACCCTTTGACATAACCTCATCAAAGTATTGTTTCTTCCTCCCTCTCTTTTGTGCATTACAAAATTTTAAACTAAATCTCTTTACAACTTCACTTTGGGCTCCATTTTGCATGTCTAAACCATCATAAACGATTTTCACAAATCTTATGCTCAATTAATGCCTCTAGTTGTTTTCTTATGACTCCATTGGATACCTTGATTCCTTGTAGTCTTACCTTACATATATGTCAACATCGTTATCTTTACCACCCCCATCTTATCAGTGTGACTTGTCTTAGCCTGCTAACATTGAGTACATACATATAGCAATCCTTATATCTATCATGTGAAATTTTACCCATTAGACTCCATAAGAATATGATCACAAAATACACCCAAAATGAGGACATACTAAAATCCTACAGCAGGTACATGTGAGGAGAAGATAAAAAGGCCATATTTACCAGAGATCCTCCATTTCAACCACCCAGTGGCAATCCTGATTGCTATGGGGCTGCTCCCCCCATTTTGGTGAGCAGTTAGCTGGTGGTTGTATTTCCCAAGGTCACATATGGTGTCATACTATCATTTGGATGTTGGATATCAGTGCACAAGGGTAGTCTCTGGCCCTGTGCATAAAATAAGTTAGCTGATTGTTGTGCTTCACAAGGGTACATATATTACTTGGGGGTTGGTATCCCGGCTCATTGGTAGGTCCTTACACAAATTGGGCCTTCTTAAATGAATCACATTCCCTTACCGAGAGTTACAAAATTTTCTCCCTATGAAAGTCCCCTTGTTAGAATGGACCCTCAAGTGTTATATGCTTTGATTTTGATGTTTGAATCTGAATGGCATGGGACTAGAACCTAGATCTTCTTGGGTTTCAAATTAGAAATGTTTAATTTTGGCCATTGTCCTGATATTATATTCCATGGTGATTGGTATCCACAAGTGGAATTCATGCCAAAAATTTCCATCAACCCTGATGGTGCTTTTTTCATTCCTGCTGATTTGAGCCTATACTTAGAAGGCTTCAAGGAGTTGCTGGAATTAATTAGATAGCTTTTGGCTTATCGAAATGAAATGCTTTCCATATCTAGTTTGTGTTATATATAAGACAAGGGAATGGCCTTTTTCAAGTAACAATTTTTCTTGATCTGATTAGGTAGAGTGCTCAAATCCATCCATGCTTCCTGATCCTGGGAAGCGGATATCTGTTGAAGAACCATTTGTGAAGGTTGCGATCTAAAAGATTCCCGTTTTATCACTATTGTGTACTCTTACTGGATTCTGACCAATAGAATCGTATCTAGATTGAAATGCTTACTCCAAAAGATTACATTGGACCACTGATGGAACTGTCTCAGGACAGAAGGGGAGATTTTAAAGAAATGAAATACATCACTGAGAACAGAGCATCGATTATCTATGAGTTACCTTTGGCAGAGGTCATCTGGCTTCTATTTAATTTTTGTTTGATAGATTGAAATTACAATTTGTCAGCTTGCCCCTAGCAAGTTTATGCATTATGTATTTGATGTCTGGATTTGTGTTGCAGATGGTTGGTGATTTTTTTGATCAGCTAAAATCTAGAAGCAAGGGTTATGCTAGCATGGAATATTCTCTTGTGGGGTAAATGCTTGTCATGCTTCTTTTTGATGTAGTTCTGGTATAAAAGTCTTTCATTTGTGGCATGTGGTACCTTCTATTGAAGTTATCTTTCTCTACAACCAAATTAATGAATTGCCAAACTTCTAAAGAGATGTCATAATTTAAACTTATATAAAATAGTCCTATATTTAGGATCTACCACCGTACTAACCCTAGTTCTGGACTAATTCTTAGCCTTATAAATGAGTAATAGCATTATAATACATGATAGGTTCTTTTTTTTTTTTTTAGAAAAAGCTAAAGTCATGATTTGTCTCTTAATAGAAGTACAACACATACACAATCCCTTTTACAAACAGAATCCACGCTTCTTATCTACAAAAGCTCCTCAATTGTCAAAATATAAGAATTGCCTTCTTGTTGTATCAATTGCCTTTACCTTTTTTGTCATCACTAGTAGAAACTAAAGTGTGCACATTCAGAATTGATGAAATTTGGTCCTAGCATCGAATTTTAGCATTGAGTACTGCCCATTGCTTACTGCTAACGGACAACATTCCATCTTTAGTTGCCTATTTTATGTTTCCTAGTTATATTAGAAGTATTTAGTTTGAGAGTTTCTAATTACGTTAGAAGTTGTTTCCTATTTCTTTTTTAGAGCTTTATAGTAACTAGTATGAGTCTTTATTAGGAAGTTTCTTATTAAAGTATATTCTCATTTAGTTATTTCCTATTTAGTCTTTACATTACTAGTTGAATCAGAAAAGAGTCTTCTCTATGAACACATGTAATGTATAGAGCATAGATAGATCACGATTTGAAGCAATTAAGTTTTTTTTTTTTGCGGGTTCTATAGTTTCAGTTTTCAGTTTTCTTCCCTTTCTCTGGTTATTTCGTTGTTGAAGTTGAGAGAAATCCAAAGTAATTATAAACTTTGTTGTTGAAGTTTAGTTTAAATTCTAATACCTGATCATAGGTTGCATCACCTACACAAAAGAGTAAGTCTTGAGTGTCTATTTCAAATCTCAAAATAATTTTCCTTGCCAAGTTTCTTTCTATATAGCATCAATGTTGGAAGTCTCCATTGCTAACTCTTCAATGGCTAGTTATTCTCACTTCTCTTTTTACTGCTTACATCATAACTTCTTCCTGTTTTAGCTCTCCCATGATTGTTCGTACTATTTTATCCTGGTGTTTATGAACATCTGATGCAGATCTTAGTCATTGTAAGGCTCTCATCAATTTCCTTTGAACATGTTTAAACTATCTCAAAAAAAAAAAATCTCACAACTTGTTTAAAGCATTCCCCAAGTTCCTCTATAATTGAAGGAGAATATTGATGATATTATGACTCCAGTTCTGTTCAGTCCTTATTAACTATATAAGTTATGTTCTATATGATTGTTAGATTACCTAGAAATCTACTAAGTCCACCTGATGCCTATTGTTGGAGCAACATGACTCAAACTTCATTTCATTTATTTTGTTAAAAAATCTTGGTTTTATTACCTATAGCGTATGCACACTGAAAAGACAATTTAACTCTTCAAAATTGTCCAATATGATTCACATATGATTACTGGTGCCAGATATAGGGAAAGTGACCTGGTGAAACTCGACATTCTGATAAATGGAGAACCAGTAGAGCCATTGTCAACTATAGTCCACAAGGATAAGGTGATGCATATGATTTCAGCTCTTTATCTAGTTAGCTTTGTGCACTTTTTCAATGGGAGCTTCTACATTTGGTAACATAATGAGGTCAATTAAGTAGATGGAGAACATCTGTGTCACTATCATTAGTAATAGAAATTGCCATGCGTGTATTGTAATTTGTTGTGGCTTTCTTGTAAATTTTACATTTCATTTAAGTTAGACGTAGACATACAACTACGTGATAAGATCTCTTAGTTATGCCTGTAAATAAGAGCCTTTATACAATTATGGGTTAGTTTTTAAGTTGATTAATGACTGCAACGGCGTTTGGTCGTCCCCTTTTGATCAACAATCTTGATTGGTCAGTCGTTCAAGTTTGCTCCCTGTCCTTTTGCTATTCTTTTTTATGTTTGAATTACTTTTATGTTGTCTCAACTAGTTCTTCTATCACAATGTATTTGTGTATGAGGCTGGATCTGCAACTTCTTCTCAAGCAAGCACAAGAAGGATTTTGAAATTTTTTGAGCATTGACAAATATTTGGATTTAGTTTTTTTGTTGTTTCCAGTGGCAGCAACTAATGGAAGTCCTTTCTGGTTCACACATAGTTTTTTAATTTTTTTTGTGGCTTTCATAAAGTTTTACTTGAAAAAAACTAATTTTAGCAGATTCTTTTCTTTTTGTCATGTAATTTTCCTAATCCTGGATATGGAAATAGCCGTGCATATTCTTGCTTCCTGCAAGTGGTTTTATGATAATAAAGTTTGGCCCTTATTATTATTATGATTATTATTATTATTATTGTTAGGCTTATCCTGTTGGGCGAGCTTTGACTCAAAAACTGAAGGAGCTGATTCCACGCCAAATGTTTAAAGTACCCATACAGGTAAAATATTTATTTTTTTCAAAATAATAATGAGCACTTGCCCTTTTTTTAAAGTACCATGAATTTGAATTCGTGTTGTTATATTTTAGGAAACTAGGGAACAGTAGCATCCATTGTCTTTGGATTGTAGACTTGGCCTATACGGTTGTGGTACTACCACTTGTCCCAAACGGGATACCATGTTAATTTTAGATGATCTACCACTTGTCCCAAAAGCCAGAGCTATGACAATAGGAAACCACTAAATATTTACTTCAACAATGCTTAACATAGTACACAAATGTCACAATGACTGTTTTTGTGGATGGATGTGCATAAGGCATGTAGGAGTAAATAGCAACTTAGTCTTGAGAGGCAAGTTGCGGCCATGTGCAGAGGACATGGCCATTTTCACATCCTCCATTCTCTCTTTGTATGTTCTTTTTTTGTGTGCTTCATTCATAGTTTGTTGATGGATAGTTGCTTCGCTCATTTATTGTGTGTCTAATTCTTAAAGTTGAGTATTTGTATGTTTTACAATCAGATAAGTATAAATAAAAAAATCCATTAGGATGATAATAATCAAATTCATTGAGTTGGTTGACATTTAGTTTCAAGAATCAAAGATGTTAGGTATTCAATTTTTTCTGTGAAAATGATTGTCGGTTTCCACACCTTAAACACATATTGACAAGGAAAAGAACAATGCCTTTGGTCAAAAAGATTTTCCATGTCTATCCGATATAAACATACTTGTTTCCATAGTTGTAGTTTTTATAGTCTACTAGAAATTTTTGTTGAGAAACCTAGTTGCCTTTTAAAGGGCATCCGGCCATTCAAAGTTTTGCCATTTGTGATCGCATGGATCCTAGTTTAGGATCCAAGTTCCCAACACCCTTTGGATATAAGAAGAAACCTACTTGTCTTCTGCAGCTTACTGAATTTGTATTCGAATTCTTTATGTTTTAGTTAACAGTTTGAGCGAGATGTGTGGTTCTAGATTGGCAGTATTAGAGGTCTTATAATGGATTAAGTTGTAACGGTATTCTAGTTTAAAATAAGTACTAAGCAACGATCCTTCATTCTTGGTTGTGAGAATCTATCAAATGTCGTCTCATTTGGCACCTCTTAGATTGCGTTGGTTTTCTGTAATTTAAATAGCCTTCTTTGGGTAAAGATACTAGCTACTTGAAACGACTAGGAGCCAAGTGGCCCCATTAGACAGTGTGTTGTGTAGATTGCTGAGTGGACCTTTTAATTACCCTCTTTCATTTAACTGATGTTGCTTTGAATATATCCATGACAGGCATGTATTGGAGCTAAGGTTATTGCCAGTGAATCTCTATCTGCAATTAGAAAAGATGTGCTTGCCAAATGCTATGGTATAGTCCAAAATGTTATGTTCTGTTCAAGGTTTGCAATATCTCGATATATCTTGAATATGTCTCCAACATATATATCTTTGATTTACCGTCACGATATTGAAGGGCGATATTTATGTTACCTTAATTTTAGATATGTTGGCAATATGTCAATGACATCTTACTGAAATAAGATACTCAACGTAGGACTTCAACAAGGTGATTTTGATTATGCAAATTACACGAATTCTTTATAAAATGTACACAATGATGATGATCTTGAAATATGTGTTGGCACCTCTCTTATTTATATGCATTATATTTCACATAATAATCTACATTTCTTGTTTAGTCACATTCTATCATTTATGTCATATTATGATATATTATTTGAATGATCCATATATAATTTAATACATGTTATCTGGGTTATTATCTTTATTTTAACTTAATTTCTTCTTTTAATTCTACATTATTTGTTTTTACTAATTTTGTCACGAAGAAAATTAGTTAAAGTACTATAAGAAAAATTCTAGATATCTGCAGCATATCTCCTACATATATCCAATATGTCGTCTTAATCATTGTCCAACACAATACCAATATCTGACATAGAAAACCTTAGTTCTGTTTATTATTGCTATATGCAGCTAGAGTTTCTCAGGCATTGTGCTTTTTGTAGGTGGTGATATCACACGGAAAAAGAAACTTCTGAGAAAACAAGTAAGGGTCTATGCATGAGATGCCGTGTATGAAACTAGTTGATGCTTGTCACAATTACAATTGCCTTTTATGTCATGCAATCTACTGCTTGGGCATCTCTAATTGCACTTTTGATGGTTTAACCACATGACCTAAAAGCTTAAGCTGTCAGGAACTTAATAATGTTCACTTTAGACAGTTTAACCTCATGACCTAAAAGATTAAGCTGTTAGGAGATAACCAAATATTGTTATTCTGAGTTCTGACAGAAGTTTACCTAATAGCTTAGGCTGTCAGGGGACAACCAAATAATGTTCTGAGCTCTGTCAGAAGTTATTATGTGAAACATTTGAGCTGCATATCATGTGGTTTTCTTCTTATGGTTGTTTCTTTTCTGATTTTAGTCTGCTGACTGTTTTGCCAAATTTATACGCAACTTTTTTTTTTTTGACTTCCAACCATTGCTTGATGCTCAGGCGGAGGGAAAGAAAAGAATGAAGGCAATTGGCAAAGTTGACGTCCCTCAGGAAGCTTTCATGGCTGTATTAAGATTAGAGAAGGAGGTGATATGATCACGAGTTCTTTAATCTGATAGGTGCTCATTAAGTTGAAAGCTAGGAAAGATACGTGCGGCAGTGCACAACTAACACAGCGGGTAAGTCTTACAGTTGTGAATAGCTATTACTGAAGCTTTTTCGAAAATGAATACCAGGTTATAGACTGAGAAATGGATTGATTTGTTTGTATTCCATCAATGTAAAACGAGTAATCTAAATGTTATAATTTAGCTGGGGACCAAAGTTTTTGTTGCTGTGACAGGATTTCTCTTTTGGCATCATTTGGGCTGCTCAATTGTTAATTCGGTGAGAGCTATCAATAAAATAGAAAGTTGGAAATTTATTCCTTCATATGTTCTTACTTATTTATGCAAAAATCATATGAAGATACAGCTTTTCAGTCGAAGTGCTCAGTTTTCCGGAAATATATGATCTGCAAAACGATATGCACGAGTTATGCTCCTGGCGCAAATGGTAGCACTGCTACTAGAAGCTTGAAGGTATCCAAATTGTGTTTGACATTTAAAAGTTGGATCGGTGAGCAAGGCTTTATTTGTAATCCACATTCCAATTTGATCAGAAGTCCTTTATTTGTATTTGTAAAGGCCCCTTTCTATCCTATGAATCACGTATGCAATTATCTATTTAAGACATCATTTCAGGAGGGTTTATTTTCATGTTTCTCTTGAATTTTAATACACGAAGACATAATCTAGAAGATGCAAAATATGAACAAGAATATGTCAATATTTGTCGAACAATTCGACACGATAGGGCAGCAGTTCAATTGGAACGCTGGCTCAATAAGGCGAGAAGTGACCTCTTTCATGCCACTGCTTATTTATGTGAGTTCTCTGTAGATAGTTAATTCGTTCAGTTGTGATTCATGAACTATTGGTAGTTGAGTGACAATGAGACGACGCTGCCTTTGCATTAAACCGTCAAAACCAGCTAACAACTACACATCTAAAGCGACTAAAACAAGCCACCAGTATTGTTTGTTAACCTTAGAGCAAAAAGTTGGTCCTCTCCCGTTAAAATTTTTCGGTCGGACATAGTTAAAATTTGGTTAATATAATAAATTATTTTTGTTTCATATTTATTTTATTTTTAAATTATTTTTTGTTATAAATATTATTTTTTTCACAAATAATTAATATTTCATTTATATAATCATTATCTCGTATATTTTTATTAACGTCTCTTATGTCAATTAGCATACAAATTAAAATCACTTTTTAAAAATATTTGAATGAAGAAATTTATATTACAATGGGAAAATTAAAAAAATAAGATTAATGTGAAATATATGACTAGATGTGTGTTAAACAAACCTTCTATTGAAATTGAAATTTTACCAAATATTTGTCCTATTAGAGGCCTAAGTAAGAGATTATAAAGAGCAAATAAGTTGATTATGGAATGTTCATCAAAAAAGTCAACACGAATTGATTAGAGAACTATTTGGATGAACTAACTATTCTTTTGTGGATAGAGTAGATGAATAATTTGATATATTATCATGGTGGCGATTAAACATAATAAAATATCATATTTTAGAAAAAAATATTCAAGATGTTTTAGTTATTCTTATGTCAGTTGTTGCCTCTAAATTAACATTTAGTATTTGAGAACATTTGAACCCAAAAATACTTAAAATTTTGATATGTGGCCAAAATTGGTTAAAAAGTGAATATGAAGGTAATTCATATTTTATATTCATATTTTATCTCTATACATTTTCTATTTTTGATATATCTTTTAATATATATATATATATATATATATATTCCTTTTGTTACTATATTTTTTACTTGTAAAGAAACAACCAAATTTACCATCAAATTTTTGGAATAATAAATTTTGAAGAATGAGAAGATATTAATGATTGTGTTGACGAAGATAATACTCTAACATCTTCATGTCTATACTGAACATGTGAAAATATTATATTTAATATATACTCTTCTAATATTTGTAAAATATTTCTATAAGTAATTAACTCTTTTGTATAGTTTTTTTCATGTAGATGAACTACATTGGGTGGAGAATCAATTATTAGAATATTTTGTCTTAGAAGTATATGTAATATTGAATTATATTTTGATGTCAAAGATTCCTTTAAAGTTTATATACATTAATTATCTTTTGTTTGACTTGGAAATGTACAAGAGCTAAATATTAAAAATTTAATAAACTATAGTACTAATTGAGAGTATTCTACCTATATAGTAAGTGATTTGATATAATTGTTGATGCGAATGTATTATTCTAAATTCCTTAATATGAGCATGGCTTTATCTTTTTACTATGTAAATCATTTGGGCTATTTTAGATATTAAATATCAATTTTATGTATAAAGTTAATTAATTTTAATGTGTATCATCATCTGAAATTTTCATGGAGCATAATATTAGCCTTACAAATGTTGAAGGCATTATATTATTGATATAAAATATCAGACAATCGGTCGCGCAAAGAAATGTCCATATTTAGTTTATTTTTATTCGGTCAAATTCATTTTGTTAGACTGAGAGGTAGATAAATAGTTGAGTTAGTGACTGGAATAGGGATCACACAAGGAATTGGCCAGAGATGCGGATGGGTTAGTCAAATTAAGAGGTCTACTATTTGTACCAGAAGTTTTAGAGTATCTCGGACTTTAAAGTACGATTCTTCATGAAGCTCACATCTTGAGATTCTAAGTGCATCCACGTGGAGTGAAGATGTACCATGACATCCGACGAACTTATTGGTGGCCAAGAATGAAGAGAGAGGTGTACAAATTGGTGTGCTAGCAAGTGAAAGTAGAACACATACATCTAGATAGAATACTACAACCATTGAAAACGCCAAAGTGAAAGTGGGAGAGTATAGCTTACGATTTTGTAGTCGATTTGCCTAAGAATCGCCAAAAAAGGAAATAATATGGGTCATAGTAGATCGAGTCATAAAGAGTGTGCACTTCATACCAAACAGGATGGATTATCCACTAACCACTTTGGTCATGCTGTACAAAAATTAGATTGTACAGTTATATGGAGTGCCACGGGAGATCATATCAAATAGGGATCCAAGATTTACATCCCAATTTTGGAAGGTTTTTCAGGTAGCTGTGGGCTCCTAGTCGAGATTCAACTCAATTTTTCACCATCAAACAGATGGGCAGACTGAGAGAACCATATAGATACTAAAGGATTTGCTCCAAGAATACGTTCTAGACTTTGGAGGAAGTTGGGAAGAGCATCTACCTCTAGTAGAGTTCTCATACAATAACAATTATCAGGCCACAATCAGAATGATACCATTTGAGGTACTATATGGCAAACCATGTCGATCCCCAATAAGCTAGGTACAGGGCAACGAACCAGTGGCAGTTAGGCTAGAAATGATCTAGCAAATATAGAAGGTAGCATTGGGGATCAGGAAGAGAATGAGGTCTGCTCAGTACAGACAGAAAAGTTATGCCGATCAGCGTAGATGTGAGGTTTATTTCACATTAGGAGATCACGTTCTCCTGAAAGTCTCTCTGATTAACGGAAACTTGATATTTAGGATGCATAGGAAACTCAATCCGTGATATATCGGACCATTTGATGTGATCGAACGCATTGGACAGGTGGCCTATAGACTAGCATTTCTGCCTCATCTATCAGCTATTCATAATGTATTCTACGTGTCATTGCTGAAGGCATACCACCTAGACAACTCTCATGTCGTCACTTTTAGAGAGATAGAGCTACAACTAGACCTAACATATCCAGAAGATGCAGTCAAGATTGTGGATCACCGATTGAAGGTTCTCTGAAGAAAGGAAGTTCTACTAGTACGAGTGCAATGAACTCGATGAGGAGTTATGGGAATGTAAAGATGAGATGAAGAAGTGATACTCAAAGATATTTGAGCAACCAGCTTCATGACTAGGTACTCTTGTTGAGATTTAGTTTTTTTCATATTATTGATGAGTTGAACCTCCTTGGGTAAAACTCGTAACTCAATTCAAAGTTTTACATTAGCGAATTGTTCAGCCATTTGTTCGAGTCAAGTAAGTTTCATGACATGTGTGCTGAGCCGAGGTTGTACGTGCATTATGAGCGATAAGGGTCAAGTGTAATTGAGTATATGTTAATAACATCAGAAAAATTATAAAAAATGAGTTATAAGAGTATATGACTGTATGTCAGTTATTTCTTTTAGGTATTTTATTGATTTTTTTTTTGGATGAGTAATGCATTAGGACGAGTTATATAGTAATTTGAGTGGATTATTAGTTATAAAACATGTCATTTTGATGTTATGGATTGTATTATATTTTATGGTATTTTTTTATATTTTTCTGGAATTTTTTTTTGGAATTTATTAAGTGTTAGTTTTTATTTTTGATTTGAGTTAGAGTCGAGTCAACTTTTAATTATGAAATCACCACCAAACCCTTCACCTTGAATGCCGCTACCTACGCAACCTCCAATCGCCGTGCTGCCACCTATCAATGCCGCCAACATTCATGGGAGTGTCATCGAGCAGTCACCCACCATCCCTGCAGCTGCCCAGCCTCCATGACACGTCGAAGTTGTGCCCTTACACCACACCACAACGCCAACTCCGCCGCTAGTTGGGCCACTCCACCATCAACGTGCCACTGTCGCCGCCGCTTCAACCCCGAACCCTCCGTCGAGACCAGCCCAAAAGCCAATTTGGCAAGCCAAGCATTCCCAACCGACCCACAGCCGTTGTCGGCGATGATTTCCACTGCCA
>JAVDBV010059899.1:0-50705 GCA_032619315.1 Piper longum
GGAGCAACCAAGGGTAACGAGCATTTGACCAACCATCGGCATGCCGAGTGGAACAACGGCTCTACTATAAATAGCAGAGCTAGGCATCGGCATGGGCGAGCAGAAAACTGGTTCTAGATACCGATTGAAGGGGTCACGACTGGTCGAAATAGCGGCACTATCAAGTTCTAGTATTTGGAGCAGAATTTGTAAATTCCAACATTTTGAGCGGAATTTGGAAATACCAGTATTTGGAGCAGGATCCGAATTCCACTATTTGGAGTGAAAACTCAAATTCCTGGATTTTAGGAATTTGATGCTAGGATCTTGATGAGAGGTTTGTGGCTACATGGGTGTAGGCAGGAGGGCTGGACAACAGGTTGGCACGATCCAAAGGAGGATTTCTAGATAAGGTAGGAAAAGATCCCAAGGAGATCTTATTCCTTTGCAACAAACTATTGGGAAAGATAAAGCTCAGCCGTGGGATGAAACCTAGACGGGATCAGGGCTGGGTGGTGATGTCATAGTTTGCAGTCTTTGGAGATAAGGATTGTGGGAAATTTGAGTTTATTTTGGAGTTGTGGATAACACAAATATCTACATAAGGAAGAACTCTTGTGTAGAGGAAGATAAGAAGAACGTCTGGTAGGAGAGAAGTGTTGGAAAGGATAGTGTTCAAGTTCAAGTGGAGAGTAACTTGCCAAGATCTGAAGTAGGAGACAATTGGAGTTGCTTCAAACAATTCCGATGCAGGGACTAGAATTCCAGATTGTGACTGCCGGTGTAGTCTTGGTCAACCAAGATCGAGGTATACACTATTTACGTTCTTGTAAGCCTTTTGCTTTTCTAGTGGCAAGGAATTGCATGTGACCAAGGGGGACGACTGGAGGGTTGAGTATGAGCACTTTGTTAAATTGTTATCACGCTTTCTTGAGCGAGGTAGAGAGATTGGCGTGGGGTTTGCATGTCCACAACAAGCAAGTGATATGGGGAGGGATTGCTTGTAATTTCCTTTGGTTCTAATTGAATAAAGGTTGGAAAAGAGTTCCTGTAATATTATTGTCGTGTGTCAATATTTGGTGTTGGTGCAAGTTCGGTGGATTCCACAACTTGTAGTACCGGAACTGGGTACCGATATTTGGAGGGGAAAACAACATTGCTTGGTGGGCGTTTGGTGGCACATACGCTTGTGTTCGTGATTGATGTTGTGTTCAGTACCGCTAGCAAATTCTGCTAATTAGAGCGGTCGCGGAGTGCTGTGCCGAGACGTGTTGGCAAGTTGTGGTATTCGTAGTGGAATCTCGCTTCAGACTTGTAGGGTTTTGGTACGTGTTGCGCTACTTATAGAAAGCTAGTGTTCCCACATGTGAAAATACACTGCACGGTGCTACAAGGAAAACAAAAAATTCTACCATAAAGACAACCCCCTAACGTCACACCATGGTAATTGGTGAAAGGTGACACCAACATTGATGGTGGCCAGTTAGAAGCATTGAGATTTCAACGTTGTCGGATAAGCATTTTTCTTATTTGAGAAAATACTTAGAAGCGTAGAAGATAATTCTTTGCCTATCTACTCGTAAATGCAATCATGCATTTTTTTTTCGCTTGTATTTGCAAATCCACTTTCGAGAGTATTCTTTCATTTGGAATGTTTTTTATAACTGCAAGCTTTTTTGTTATTTTTAACAGTCACTCAAAACTAAGAGGTAAGATAGTAAATGAGGAGGCTATCAAACTGGACATCTACACAAAATAACTATGACAAAGTAACTATGAAAACAAGGAGTTGCATAAGAGGAATTCCCAATTTAGTTCAATAAAAAATAGGTTTCAACGAGGAAAAGAAATGGTCACAAATGCAAGAATACAAAACCAAACTTGTCAATCGATATTAACAAAGAACACCAAAGATAACATCACTGACAGAAAGACATTTTAGAAATAACTCAATCCTACCGAATATACTTCATACCCCAAAACAAAATCTGGTGGAAGGTATAGGTAAGCCAACAAAAATTAAAAGTTCACCTTAGCTCTTCTTCTGGATCGCAACATTGCATACAAATGGCGTTCAAATTCTTTATCATGAGTCCATGACAACAGCCATGGAACTATTGTGGAAAGTGAATAAGTTCTGTCCCAGGGAACACCAGCAACATGACTCTCTAAGAGTTCCTCAATGTACTTCTACCTAAGCGGAGCAGCAGCCAACTTTCTTCACAGACGATACATCATCCTTGCTCCCCACATTGATGGTCTCCCCTTTAGGCAAAGCTGCCGGGTCATCTCCAACATCAAGAGCCTTTCGGCTGACAACATGATATATCTGAGTGAGAACTTCAGTAAAAGCCTTTTCCACATTCAGAGATTCAAGCGCAGACGTTTCAATGAAGAAGGTGTTCTCTTTCTCGGCAAAAGATGTTGCATCCTCGGTAGAAACTGCCCTGAGGTGGCGAAGGTCGGCCTTATTACCAACAAGCATGATAACAATGTACGAATCTGTGTGATCTCTGAGCTCCTTCAGCCACCTCTCCACATTCTCAAAGGTAATATGGCGAGTTACATCATAGACTAGCAGTGCTCCAACGGCACCTCGGTAGTATGCACTTGTGATTGCTCGATACCTACATTCAAGAAGCAAATATTAAACTATAACAGACCAATTTAACAGCTTGCCAGGTGTTTTTTTTTTCAGTTTAACAACCTCACAAATCTTATAGCAAAGCAAACGCCATAAAACAACCAATGATAAGCTTCAAGTGAACGTCTAACATTAGAACTATAGCTGTTCTTACAGTTGGCAATTTCATTCGTATAAAGTAAAAAAATGACCATAGGCATTCTGCAACAAGAAATAGAAGGGTATCTATGCCAAGGACACATAACAGGATCTAATATTGCAATTAAGAAAAGTGACACAATAATAAGCAGACAAAGTTAAACAACATATAAAGTTTGTTCACTAATTAAGAGAGCCCTATTCATACACCAGGCCAATTTTTTTTTCTCCCCAAGGCAATAAAAACAAATAGAAACTACAATTTTTTATTACAACCTTCCAAGAAGGGCATGAGATGTAACAATGCAAATATGAGCAATTACGGCCAAGAAGACATCAGAAAGACATTCCTTTTGGACAACATCAAGTAATCAGATTATCCAAATACACACTAAAATTAGCATAGAAATAGCTTGTCAAACAATAAATCACAACCGTAAACCAGCTCAGTATCAGAACCAGATCAATACTGTAAATCTGATTGAGAGATTTATCCCCCAAAAATGAATCAAAAATTTGGCCATTTCTACCTCCGATCTGCAAATGATTCACATCCCGAGATCTACACCGACCCGCAATCGATAACAATCAAAACAACATAAATTCCACCACCGAACCCAATTCCCCTCCGCAAAACAAAAAAAAAAGGACAATCTTTACTCAAACGAAAAAGAAAGCGCAAAATCCAAACCTTTCCTGGCCGGCGGTATCCCAAATCTGGGCTTTGACGACCTTGTCATCAACATGAATACTCCTCGTTGCAAACTCAACGCCGATGGTTGATTTCGACTCCAAGCTGAACTCGTTGCGGGTGAACCTCGACAGCATGTTGGACTTGCCGACGCCGGAGTCGCCAATGAGCACAACCTTGAAGAGGTAGTCGTAGTCGTCGTCCGCACGGTAAGTCATAGCCGGCCTGTACGAAGAGGTCCGTCGCAAAAGGCGAAGCTTTTCGGCCGACGATATCTGGAATTTGGTTTTCCGGCGAGGAGGAGGAGAAGGGGAGGAGGGAATGACCGATCGCCGAAGAAGGTGAGGCGAATAGTGTTGGTATTAACAAAGTGGGTGGACGATGGTTAACTAATCAGAATATAAAAAATAAAAAATAAATTAAATCATTATAATTTTTTTAATAAATTAAGCCCATTTTAAAAATTAATTTATTCTTAAATATTAAAATTTTATAATCTATTTCCTTATCTAATATAATAATGATGCTTTAATCCAAATATGTTCGGGGATATTGAAGTCTTATTCATAAAAAGTTAAGAGATTTAATCATTTAAAATATAATAAAAAAATAATTAAATTGAGTAAACTAAATTGGGTATTATGCAAATTTGAGTAAGTCCAAATTCATTATTCTCGACTAAATTTGATATTATTTATCAAATTATAAAGATAATTAGATAATAAAAATAACTTTGTCTATATTTGAAAGAGAAAAATTAGTATTACCAATATATGATCTTTTTGTGACATCTATATTTAACGTGATCCATTATATTACAAATATGAATAAAAGATGATGGTAATCTAAGCTAAAAAAATAGAGACATGTGATCTAAATGAATGGTTAGATTATAATGTTGCTTATATTCCTATATTATTTGTCATTGATACGAAGCCCTTTTTTTTAAAAAAAACCATAACTATGTGACCTAAATGACTTAAATGATTTAAAAACCAATAATTTTCTCTCTCATAAAAAATACCATTGAACCACTATTGACTTGTAAATAACTCATCATTGTATTATTTAATTATTTTTTTAATTTTAACACATGAAACTATAATATTAATATTATATATAAGTGACTCTTAACATACTTATTACTGTATTTTTTTAGCGTATGAAATGTGGTCAAAGACAGGGATCCAATTTTTTTTTGTGCTGGAGGATCCTGGATTAATTGTGGTTTTTAAAAATAAGTGTCAATACTCTTTTATGTGTATTTATGATCCATGTAATTATAAAAAAATAGTCTCTTGATAAATATCTTTTATAAAATTATTATCATGGTCTTTTTGTGTATTGTTGTTAGAATATTCTTGGGCTTTTTTGGGCGTTTTATTGGTCGAAATTTAGCATTTTTGTTTTGTGCCAAGTCTAACTTGTGTGAAAGTCGCACTATATAACACATGAAAATTGGTTCAATCAATAATCAAAATGTAATGTTATTATTATTCGAGTAACATCGTAAACCGATTACACATAGAAGACAGCTACTAAAGATCACTAATTCCCAACACAATGCATTATTTTATGAGATGCAAACAACTAAACCTAGATGCATACATTAATGATACAATTACAATAAAGTCTATTAAAACTACAACCTTAACCCGTTATGGTAGTTATGGTATAAAATCAAATCTAATAGGATAAAGTGAAACATGGAAACATGTCCGACGGATCTGCTAGCCAAGCTCTTAGCGTCAAATCTAGCAATACGCTCAGTTACTTATTGAAACCCAACTCAAGAACCAAAAAACCCAATCTATATGATGCATGATTATGTCTATGCGCTGCAATCAATGAACAGTCAAACAATATATAGACATGCATTTCGAGACAAAATAAATAAATGCAAGTGCTGAGATAAATAACAAATAATCCAACACTCATATCTAGTTTCAAATAGTCACATAAAAATAATATATCATGCATAAAATCAACCGGAGAAAAATATACATACAAATAGTAAGATGCACTTGATCAAATACATAAAATAATATCTAAAATAATACAAAATGCCAATCGTGTTATATTAAGCGAGTATGCATAAAGAAAAATACGTGACAACTCGAATCATTTGAATCGTACGAGACTATGAGAAATGTGATCACGGGTCAACCCACAAAGTCCGGACCGAATTGAGCCAAGTCAATTCGGTGAACCGGATTATAATGAATGGGTCGAGTTAGGCTGAGTTGATACTCGAGTGAAGTCGAGCAAAGAGAAAGTCACCCGCACTGGTGATCGGCAATAGCTTTAATTGGGATCAACCGAACAATAACAACCATAGAGGGATTGGGGGAATGGGCAGGGGGCAGCCTTCACACAGACGATGACGAAACAATACAACATCGACATGTAGTAAAAGGTAGGTGGCTTGTCAAGTCCAAGGTTGCATGAATCTGCTGATTCAATTAAAGGTACGGTGCCTGTCAAGTCAAAGGTTGCATGAATCGGCCAATTTGGAGTGGAATTGGCCGATTTAAATTGGATCGACTACCTGCCAATCCAATTTCGGGGCTGAATTGACTGGCCCCAAATCGGATTGAAAGTTGGCCAATTCAACCCGATTTCGGTACGAATCGGAATCGGTAGAAATCGGTTTTTCAAAAATTACCAAAATACCCTTAGTATTATATTTATAAAATTATTTTGTCAAGGGTAAAATATTAATTTTTTATTTTAAATGACCAAAATGCCCTAGGTATGATATTTGTTAAATTAATATATCAAGGATAAAATTATAATTTGTGTTTTAAAATCTAAATCGAAATCGGGCGAGATCGATTTCGCCCGATTCTGCCACCCTCCGCCGCCGCGCTTCCGCCTCCGACCGGGCTTCCTCGACTCTTTTCCGTCCTTGCCTCTGATTGGTAGCCGGTCGACAGCCTTGTGGACAAGATATCAAATCCGCCTGCCGTCGCGATTTTGCCCGATTCTGCCCGCCACCGCGCTTCGCCTCTGAACGTGCTTCGTTGACTTGTCTCCGACCTCGCCTCCGACTGGTGGCCGGCCAGCAAACTCGAATCTCGTCGCCACCGACAGTTTTCACCGAGTTTGTAAATTGGAATTTAAAGTTGGAATTTTTTTTAATTGATATGCAAATTGATGTTTTTTGAGTTGATTAATGTATAATTGGATGCTAATTGCATGTAATTTTTTTTCAGCCGTGCAATGTGAAATTTTTTTTGATTTCAATTCGAACCGATTCTGATTCTGATTCCGATTCTGACCGATTATTGACCGATTCAAAAAAATCGATTCTTAGCTGATTCAGACCGATTCTGATCCTTAGAAAATCGATTCAGATTCCGATTTATGCAACCATGGTCAAGTCATGACCCTGCAAAACTCGAATCAACCAAATTCCAATAAATAGAGTTTGTTACCTGAGTAATTGAGTTTGGTTTTATGATACCGAATACCTGTTTTAATGGTCAGTGTCCGTGCAGACAATGATATAAGTCAAAATTCGAAAGTAGCTAAAAGATGACCTTAAAAATATGAATTGAGGTAAAAAGGTCAAATAGGTCCGAAACATTGAAAATGACCAACAAATGCTATGACATGCAACAAGAGGTAAGATGAACACAATGGAATGAGTATATCCAGTCTCCCCGTGTCGGCAACGCCGAACCCTAAAGTCCGCCTACACACATTAAACAGGGTAACAAACATAGTCAAACTCGAGTTGTATATATAGCACTCGTACAAGTCATATCCATATTATGCAATATGCATAACGAGCCTTCCCGACCTTGCATGCACATTATATTGGTTCCCACGACCGTGAACCAACCCGACATGGGTAAACCAATGCTAAAAACTCTTAACGGAAGGTTTAGATTTTACAAAGTAACCGGGATCAAACTTAAACGATATCAATATTTTTTTGTAGTGGGATTTTGACCATATTGAGCTCTATTCATCTCTTATCCTAAGTCTTTCGTTACACTTGATGCCTCTAATACAATATATTATAATGAGCTAAAGTCAATATTCGTCATATATGATAATATATGACCCTCATAACTTATTACAACTTAAATTTGTCAAACTAACTTGTTATAAAACGAAGAAAAAAAAAGAAAATAATAATAAGTTGGTAGCTAAGGGGTTTTCATCGTTTAGGACATGCACAGTTGAAGTCGATTGTGACGAATATCATCACAAGGCATCACCATGAAATGAATGCTTGTAGGCTGGTGTTACCCTCAACGATTGTGGTGTATCACTTGACCGGCCGGGTTTATAACTTATGCCTATCTTATTACTGTTGGGTTTATTTTATATCGATCGTAGATGTCGTTGGTGACTTATATATAGGCTAATGTGAAAACCTTTTTCTTTAAACTAGCTTTTGGATTAAGAGAGACTCATGACACCTATTATAAGTCACCATCACCGGTATTAGAGTCCAGGGGTACCCAACATTGATATCAGAGCCAAGTTCAAACTCGGGCACCATCAATGACATCAGAGTCCAAGGGTACCCAACAATAGTATCAGAGTCAAAGTGATGGCGCGTTCTACTTCTTATCTAGAGAGGGGCGCAGAAATCGTTTTCGAACTGGGGCACCATCAGTGGTATCAGAGTCCATGGGTGCCCAATAGTGATATCAGAGCCAAGTTTGAATTGGGTTTGCCCAATTGTGGATGTCTTCTTCATGGGTTCTACCTGATGATTTAAATGGAGTTTTTTATGTGATAAAAAGTGGGTGTCGTCTGATGAAAAGTGTAAAATTGTCAGATAATGATTGTTTTGGGTCACGCACGATGTGTGAAGGAGAGTTGTTGGATTTATTTCATATCAGCCATATATATTATTGGTGACTTATATATAGGCTAATGAAAAGTCTTATTCTTTAAGTTAACTTTTAGATTAAGAGAAGTTTGTGACACTTATTGCGAATTTTCTTTAATTGTTTAAAGTCCATTTTGAGGGCCCGAATGGTCCAACAATGATTTAAGAGCTTGGGAGGGGGTTGAAAGGGCTCAACAATTGCAATATGATATTGCCAAAGAAGAGGCTGAATTTTGTATGAAGGGGAACAATTAGCTTTGAGCAAGGATTTTTGTCATTGAAGATGCGAGGATTGTTGTAATAATGAAGAGACAAAAAGACTCCAACGCTTCACACAAAGAGCCAACCCCTTGATTGGCAATATCCTCTCTGCCTAAGATAGTCACAAGTAAGTCAATCCAGTCGGCCAACTGATGCTCCACCGATGTTACTGCCAACCCCAAAATCTGTCTTTCTTCTCAACCACACCAAACAAATTAATGACGAAAGAAATTGTTAGATATAATATAGAGAAATGACTTGCATTACCTCTTATGTTGATACAGAAAGCAAAATTAGAAAACACCTTGAAAAAGAATTTATTTAAAGCAATATTACGGAGGCCGCGTTCTTCAAAATAATACAACTGTCGGACTAGGACGTTTAAAGACTAATTGCTCTTAAAATTTAATGGAATTTTCTTCTTGTGCAAGTGTAACAACCTATTATTTCACAAGAAAGAAATTATTCTCAAATATAATCACTAGGGCTCAAAATAGAAGTTTGGAGCAAAACAAGTTTTTAAATGAAGAAAAAGACTCATATCATGTTTGGTTGTGATAGAAAGTTTTATGTGGAATCTCAGGAGATTTTTATCACAAAATTTACTTTGATATTTTATATATAAACAGTGATCGAGCTCACAAAATAGTTTTTGGCGGTTATAATTAAAGAGGCAATTTTGTAATAAGTGGGTTGGAAAAATAAAAAGAGAATTTTTTTTTAATATTTTATGAAGGCTTTTAAAGCGTGCCTCCACTATTTTATATTTTGTCAATATTTTACCTAACATATTTTATAGTCATCATCTTTTCCCACTAAAGAGGTTTAAAACAACCAAACACTCCCCAAAAAGACATACAAACACATTCTGGTGCTTTGATTTTATAGCAAAAAAAAAAGCAGAGATAAATAGGGATAATTATTCAAAAGAAAACGGGCAAATAAAGACAAAAAGGGCAGTCAAAGCCAACACTTTTCTATGACTATTAAAAGTCAATTTGATTAGGAAAAAAAAATCAATTGGCGAATTAATTCCCAAAACAACTTTTTCTTTTAAAAAAATATACAACGCCCCAAAAGCAGCAATTTGAATTCTACAAGGAAGTCGTTCCCCTCTCCCTAACCTGCCTGACAACTCAGCAATCCGCGTGACACCCATAATCCAATCCTACACCGTCGATTTTCACCCAAACCAACGGCCAGATATCGATTCCACCACCTCCCACGGATAAAGAAATTCAAACATTTCACGCTCTCTCCTTTCGCGCCATCCCTTATATATGCCGACCAATCTTGCATTCTGTCATTCAAATTCCCAGCTTTCATCCCAAAGTTCCGGTTCCCAATGGCTCGCACCAAGCAGACGGCCCGCAAGTCCACCGGCGGCAAGGCGCCCAGGAAGCAGCTGGCCACCAAGGCGGCCCGGAAGTCGGCCCCGGCCACCGGCGGGGTCAAGAAGCCCCACCGCTTCCGCCCCGGCACGGTGGCGCTGCGTGAGATCCGCAAGTACCAGAAGAGCACCGAGCTGCTGATCCGGAAACTGCCGTTCCAGAGGCTGGTGAGGGAGATCGCGCAAGACTTCAAGACGGATCTGCGCTTCCAGAGCTCCGCGGTGGCGGCGCTGCAGGAGGCCGCGGAGGCGTACCTCGTCGGGTTGTTTGAGGATACTAATCTCTGTGCTATTCACGCCAAGAGGGTTACTATTATGCCCAAGGACATTCAACTTGCCCGCCGCATCCGTGGGGAACGAGCTTGAAGTCTGTGCTGGGTGATGATCTTGCGGTTCTTTGTAAAGGGCGGGTCCTCTCTGGTTTTAGGTTTCTGATTTCTTGTATTGAGTAGGTTAGTAGTGTGATTGTCAGGTTCGGATACAATCTTGTATCCGTGTTATGGTATGTTGAGAGTCTGATTGGCATTCTGAATGAAAAGGCTCCATTTGGTCCACATTTTTACGTATTGCTTTGCAGGGATGCTGTGTAGTTCTATTGTGCATTGTTATCATAATTAGAAGCAGACAAACCTTGGGAATCTGGTGGAGATTGAAACATTGCTTCATACTGTTCTTGTAGCTTCTCAAATTATGTTGATGTTCGCTGGTAAGGAGTGATCGTAATACTCAAAATGTAATATGGTATTGATGTGATGGGTAAAGACGACGGCAAGAGTACTCATCAACAACGAAATGCTCTCTTGTCCTTCGATCAGACAGTCAAGTGCGGCTCTGTTTGTAGCAGTGTCGTAGGCGGCCACGATTTCTGCCGTGTTTGGAAAGGACCTTTTTATCCGACTCTGTAGCCTCTGTTCTGTTAGTGTAATTCCATCCTGTTCTCGAAGTGCTCGTTTTATCACACATATAATGCCCGACCAAAACGTTGTCGAATGGTGCTGGCACTCGTATAAAGTCTTAAAGACTAACTCGATTCTAGGCCATGCTGGGTTCTCAACTCATGGCCTTCGCGAGACCTGGGGTGCCCTCGTTTCTTCTTCCATCTCTTCGGCATTCTATCGAACACCTTACCCTCCCACCTCTACTGGTGGTGGAAAGCTCCCATCTTCCTCCCACAGACCCCCCCACATCCTCTCTCCACGCACTTCTCTGAATCAATCTTGCCCCCAATGCCCTCTTCTTCGTCGGCTGCCTCGGCGGAGGAGGTGGACTCGATCGCTAGTCGACGCAAGCGGCGCGACTCCCGACTCCGTCACTGGCGCTATCGTCGACACCCCGCCCCAGGCGGTTTCGCAGGGAGAAGCAGAAGAGGCTGGACGCCATCCGGGGTTTCGCCGGCTGCCGCCGGCGCTTCCCGACCCGTTGGTCTCTCCGCGGAGGACGCCCAGGGGAGGAGGTTCAGCGATTTGAGAGAAAGTCGAGGGATTGGGTTGAGGTATCAGGAGCTGGAGGATGGTGGGAACTGGGGTTTGCGGCTTAGGTCTAGGGGGAAGGTTAGTGGTTCCTCGGCGTCAACGGAGAAGAGTAAAAGACGGCTTTTTGATGATGTGGTCGAGTTTTTTATGCCGGTTAAACGGAAAAAGTTGTCAAGATCGCTCATTGTGTTGATGTAACAAATCCAGACCAGTTTGTTGGTTCACCGGTTGTTAGAACGGAAGAGGATGTTATAGTGGATTGCAGTGAAAAGCTTGACACTTCCATGGAGGATGCAGCTAATGTTAGCAAAGAGGATGTAGTGGATGGTGAGGCAGATAGGTTGGAGAGTGACAAGCTGGAAGAACCCATTCCCTGGGGGTGAGGAGGGAGGTAGGTTGGAGAATGACAAGCTTGAAGAAGTTGCTCCTAGTCGTGATGCTGGATTGGGTGTTGTTGGAGAGGGTGTTGAACAAGGGGACGGTGGGAATGAAGGTATTGCAACTGGGAAGAATGAGGAGTTGAAAGAATTAAAAATGGAGATGAGTGGTGGGAGAATTGGCAAGGGGAAGGTGAGAGAGGGGCGTAGATGTGGGCTGTGTGGAGGTGGAGTTGATGGTTAAGTCCCCGCAGTGAGCTGGTTAGAGATTGTGGTGAGAGTGAGTATGAGGCTTATGGATCCTCACCTCTGGAGGAGCCGAACTATGATATGTGGGATGGATTTAGTGATGAACCTTTATGGCTTGGATTTGCACAAGCCTTGTGCCAGGGCCAAGGGTTCTATTTTTTATGAAACTGAAAGCAAAAAAGTTGAGGCTGCAGATGAGAAAATTGTCTAATGATGCCTCCCGAAACGATGTTGAAGCTGAAGAAAAATGGTTGGAGAACTGTGGGGGGGATGAAGAGTTCTTAAAACGTGAACGCAGGAGGCTGCATCGGGACCTTGCAAGAATTACCCCTGTTTACACTGGTGGAGATCCCCCACTCGGCAAGAAAGAGCTATATGATGGGTTTGAATCTGTGGCAGGACTTCAAGATTTTATCCAGTGTATGAAAGATGAAACATGCAAAACACTAGTTGTGAAGGCCTTGATAGGTGCATGCTCTCGTGGCGACAAGAGAATTGCATACTCGCTCGTAAAGGTGCAGATTGCTTAGGAAAGTATGTAGGTGATGCTGAGCGACAGTTAACGTTACTGTTCAGGTGTCAGAAAGGTCTCAGCCTTCCATTATATTCTTCGATGAGATTGATGGCTTGCCCTACGTCGTTCAAGGCAGCAAGATTAATGCATAACTCGGTGTCAACTCTACTTGCTTTGCTGGATGGCCTTAAATCTCGCGGTTCAGTGATGGTTATTGGTGCTACAAATCGTCCTGATGCATTGGATCCAGCATTGAGACGTCCTGGGAGGTTTGATAGGGAAATAAATATACTACCCTTTGCCATCAGTTAAGGATCGTTCTTCAATTATCTCACTCCACACTCAAAAAGTGGCTAAAGCCTGTTACTGGGCCGCTGCTTAAATGGCTTTCTGAGCGCACTATAGGATATGCAGGGGCTGATCTGCAGGTCCTTTGCATTCATGCAGTCAAAATTTCTCCGAAGAGAAAATGTGCTTTGCAAGAGCTTATGTTAGCAGCTGAAAAATTTGGTTGCAGTTAATGTCCCCCTCATCCATCTCTTATTGTGGAAGAGTGTGATTGGTTGGCTGCTCTTGCTCATTCTCCTCTATGCTCTCGGAGAGATGCGGCAACATGTGCTTATGATGTGATATTCTTACCTCTTAAACTTCATCTTAGTCAATGTTTGATATATCCTGTAACTCATTTGCTGCTATCCTTTTATCTTGATGAGCGGATCTGGTTGCCTCCAACTATAGAAAAAGCTGCTAAACTTGTTACTAATGTCGTCTTCACAGCTTTGTAGCAGATTATAGTCCACTCTGTCTCATGGTCATATTACCTTAGTTTTCTGGTACAAGAATCCGAAATTGCTAAGCAGGTTGAAGATATTCTTTGCTGTACTGGTTTATTGTCTGGATACTCCTCCCTTCTCGATTCTGAAGCATTAGAGAACAAAATTGCTGATAAGATGAATTGTCCAGATTTGAGGTCATCTAAACTTGATTCTTTTGAGACCTATTTTGGACAAGGAGTTTTGCAGAGAGTTACGGTAGGTAGGACATTGGGATATAGAGTCTTACTCACCGGAAAACCCAAATGTGGAGAGTAGCATGTAGCTGCTTGTCTTATTCATGGCTTTGTTGGTTATACCAAAGTTGTAAAGGTTAGCTTTGCTACCATTGTACAAGACGGTCATGGCGACATTATTCAGGGGATCACTCAGCTATTATGTGAGTTTGAAATTTGCTCTTTCATTTAAGCTCATTTCTGATCCGAGGGCAGATTGATTGATTTATTTATTTATTTTTGTTTTTTCTGCTTTCTATGCTTGCATTAGTTGGTTCAATGTCTGACACATAATGCTTGACAGTGCAATGTTTAAGTGTGGGTTGGTGCATAATCTACTTGCCCAGGATTGATTTGTGGGCTTTGGAGGTAAATAAAGAGCCTGCTGAAAAGGATAACTTGTGTTTGGAGACATGGAAGTCATTTGTGGAGCAGGTGGGCTCGAGGGGTTCTTCTGCCCTTTAATTATCTTAGTAAGAAGTTCATGATTTTGTGACGGACTCTTTTTGCATGACAAAATTATGTCCATTAATCTTGAATATTCCATTCTGTTTGTGGAAGTTATTTTAATGTTCGGTAGACATGTTTTACACTTGGTAATAAGGATTTGCAATCATTTTCTGAATTTTACATTTGCAGGCTACATGTGAGACTCACATCTCTCTCCCTAATAGGGTAAAAGAGTTTTTCACCTGGTGCATGGGTGGCAGTTCTCTGGAGTATACCATTCCAAGATTCTTTGTGCATTTTGATGGGAAGTTCGACAGTGATCTGTTCCTTAGTGCATCTACGAGGAGTTTGTTACGTGAATTAGTCACGTGTTATGTCCAGTTAATGTATTAAAAGAATCAAGCTTCTAAATCATGCAGTAAGCTTGAAGAAAGTGGTTCTAAAAATGCAGAGTTAGAAGCTAATGCCTGTATGTTTGTGGACAATTCAGCTGATGCAGTTAGAGAAACAAAGCAACAAGTTGAGCACAGCGCAAGAGAACCTCAGAGAAGTGGGGTTAATTTAGGACCTTGGCCTGGACAGGATATTACTTCAAGATTTGGTCGTAATAAAACCGTGAAAGGCAAACCTAATGTGTTGTACTCCATATTTACATTTGGCTATCAAATTTTGCGGTATCCGCATTTTAAAGAACTTTGTTAGGCAACCTCTAAATTCAAAGATGGGCCAAGCGCTGATATTGGTGACACTTGGAAAGGGTGGCCATTTAATACCTGTTTTGTACGACCTAATCCAGTAGTTGATAAAGAGTCCGGTGGAGTAAAAAACAAAGATAATTATGTAGTGAGATGGGTTGTGGCTGTTGGTTTATTGGCATACAAAGGCATGTACGTGTCTTCTAGAGAAGTATTTGCTGGATGTTAGACAAGTATTAGAACTCTAAGTTGAAGACATCAATTCAAGAATCTCAGCTGGGAAAGATAGGCTTAACTTTTTCCATCTTCTTTTGCAAGAGGCTTATTTGGATGACATGGTCATCAATTGGGCTTATGCCTTACGAAGGTACATGATTATATTTATTTAAATTTCTCTTCAATTAAGATAGGCAGGCCCCTGTTTTTCTCGAAAATAGACTTTACCACTTAAAATTTAATCAGCGTGAATGATAAATACAAAAATAAAACTATATTAATTATATGAGAAACCAGAACATGATTATCTCTCACATTTGAGATCTCTATTTGTAATTCCTATAGTGAAGCTTAAAAATTCTTAGAGAAACCTTTCTACTGTATCATGATTTATCACAGGCCTGGACTACATCTCTGGTGCCTTTTTCGTTCTCCACAATCACTATATTACTTGCCCCATTGTTCTCGCTTTCTTTCTAAAATATTGAGTGTATTAACCATGTTGGTGGCTAGTGTAATGGCAGTGCCTCTTCTAGTTAGGCCTATCCATGTTTGTGATATTTCAGATCTTAGCTATTTGTGTTTGATGTAGCATGTTGAGTTGATGTAAGTGTCATAGTTAGTTAAAGTTTGAATTGTGATTCTTGTTTCATCTGCACATACTGTGGTTGTGATTTTTTGTTTTATTCTTGTTTCATCTGCACAAACTATGGTTGTGACTTTCTGTGATGTAATGGAGGTGATACAAGCGGCCATTGCCTTGAGTAGAACAGAAATTTATAAATTTCAGAGAAACCCTTCTTGCTTGTCAGCTATCTATATTACTGCTTAATACTGAAGTTTCCTCATATGTGATATCACCTGTGGCAGTTCAGAAGTTGACTCCCACGTTGCTATATCAAACACAGAATTGGGAAAATGGGATGCAAGAAATACACAAATAGATAATAAAGATTTGACAATGGATAATGTTGGCATGCCGATTGGTTCCTCACTACTTGGAGAAAAGGTTGGACCTTCGATGCCAGAAGGAGGTTCTCCCAGATGTGTCCGGGATAGCTTAAATTATATTAATTGCAATGGATGCTCTCACGATGACCTGCCTGATGATCTCATAGGCCATACAGTTGATAAATCCGTAGAAAAGGCCATGGCAATATCTGCATCAAATATCATGGCAACACAGGGTGTGGTGAGCAGGAATCCAGAAACTTTAATGGTTGTTTGGTTGATATGGATACAGAAACTTCCCAAAATGGAGGCAATAAGCTGCCAATAATGTCTGGTTCATCTGATTTACACAGACAATCTTCATCATTATCAGAATCATTTGCTCAGCTGTGCTCATCAAACTCTGTTAGAGAAGAAACACGCCGTTTGGTGGAATCTGTGGCTTCTGATGCGGACAAAGAATATTAATGTCTCTAGATCTGTTGTTCTCAGTGTGTACATAAGTTATCTGAATGGCTTCATGCCTTTATCTTATAAAGGTGGGAATCTAATGGATGGATGCAACCATAGAAGGACTCAATAATGTGGTGAAACTTGTTCTCTCTGATTTACACAGACAATCTTCATCATTAACAGAATCATTTGCTCAGCTGTGCTCATCAAATCAAGTCTTGGGCAATTTGACTGTTAGAGAAGAAACACGCCATTTGGTGGAACCTGTGGCTTCTGATGCGGACACTGAATATTGGCGTCGCTATATCTGTTGTTCTCAGTGTGTACTTAAGTTATCCGAGTGGCTTCATGCCTTTATAAAAAGGTGGGAATTTAATGGATGGATGCAACCATAGTAGAAATCAATGATGTGTTGAAACTTGTTCTCTCTGATTTACACAAACAATCTTCATCATTATCAGAATCATTTGCTCAGCTGTGCTCATCAAACTCAGCGCCCTCTCTAGTCTTGGGCAATTTGACTGTTAGAGAAGAAACACGCCATTTGGTGGAACCTGTGGCTTCTGATGCGGACACTGAATATTGGCGTCGCTATATCTGTTGTTCTCAGTGTGTACTTAAGTTATCCGAGTGGCTTCATGCCTTTATAAAAAGGTGGGAATTTAATGGATGGATGCAACCATAGTAGAAATCAATGATGTGTTGAAACTTGTTCTCTCTGATTTACACAAACAATCTTCATCATTATCAGAATCATTTGCTCAGCTGTGCTCATCAAACTCAGCGCCCTCTCTAGTCTTGGGCAATTTGACTGTTAGAGAAGAAACACGCCATTTGGTGGAACCTGTGGCTTCTGATGCGGACACTGAATATTGGCGTCGCTATATCTGTTGTTCTCAGTGTGTACTTAAGTTATCCGAGTGGCTTCATGCCTTTATAAAAAGGTGGGAATTTAATGGATGGATGCAACCATAGTAGAAATCAATGATGTGTTGAAACTTGTTCTCTCTGATTTACACAAACAATCTTCATCATTATCAGAATCATTTGCTCAGCTGTGCTCATCAAACTCAGCGCCCTCTCTAGTCTTGGGCAATTTGACTGTTAGAGAAGAAACACGCCATTTGGTGGAACCTGTGGCTTCTGATGCGGACACTGAATATTGGCGTCGCTATATCTGTTGTCCTCAGTGTGTACATAAGTTATCTGAATGGCTTCATGCCTATATCTTAAAAAGGTGGGAATCTAATGGATGGATGCAACCATAGAAGGAATTAATGATGTGGTTGAAACTTGTTCTCCCAATTTGCTTGCTGCCGTTAAAGCTTCATTCAGTGTTGAGAATGGCACAATTGAAGGTTCTGATAGAACTTCGAGGACAAAGAGCTTGGTCCATATAAAAAAATGTGCTTGCCAGCTTGTTTTGGATTCTAATGCATCGATTTCCAAGGAAGCTCCAAAGCATTATGGAACTGAGCCGGGGGAATGCTGCTGCCACCCAGAAAGCAACAAGTTATCACCTGATGACCTGCGTTTAGAATTTTTCTCCAGAGATTCGACCTTGGTGCCATTAGATCAAGACCATGATTCCTTGCTTCATTGCAGATATGATAGTTTGTGTATTTGTTCTGCTTTTTCTAGTGTATTAACGAGCAACGAACCCTAAGATTAGCTTGATTTTTGGACTTTCGATCATGTAAATTAGCTAAAACCATAGTCAGATGAAGCCATGTTAGATAAGCGCGGAGTGGTGGCGAGAGTTGTTAGAAGAAGGAATCTCATGCATTCCCTACCATTTTTCTGAAAGTTTATTCCTACCCTAACATGTACAGATGAAAAGTTTGGGCACGCAGGAAAATATAATTAATGCATTCATTCTTCCCATTTCTGTGATTCTCAGTCGAAAACCTACTTTTATTAATGAATTAGTTGTTATTGATGCGACATCGACGATATATATGGTAAGGGTGCAAAGATATCAATCCGGCGAAACTTAATAGCATATATTAATTTAACACATTATCCGACGAAAAAGCATGAACAATTGTATCCTTGGAACTTATTCGAGTTCAAATTAGAGTTTGCTGCTTGGGGCGATTAAATTTTTCCTAATTAGTTAATCTCTTTTTTCCCATAATATAAAAAAGAAAAATCTGGGAGCTGGATACCTTAATTTGTTGCACAAGATATAAGACAAAACAAAATAGACATTATTTCAATTATATTTTTCAAAGGTAGTCTATAAAATTAATTTTTATTTAAAATATCTAGCTTTCATACAAAAAATTAATTAGAAACAAGCAACTTTAAATTACAAACAAGCTTTTATAAAGTTGAACACCGATTCAAACTTTTTTTTTTTAATAATCTCCCCACCAAAACTTGGACAACCAATTTCTCCCGATTCCACCTCTTATATTCAAATTTTATCTTACAATCCATTATATTTAATTTAATAGGTTTTGTTAATTGAGTTAGCTTTGAGTTTAATTAAGTACAAAAACCCTAATCCTTGAGGCTCAACCCCAATCAACATGGCTGATTAGAGTTCAGCTCAACTTGAAATAACCTACTGAACTAAACCAAAATTACGTATTAAATTTTTATTTTTTAAAAAAATTTGGTTCGATTTAGTTTAGACATTGAATATATTTTTTAAGTCTGAGGAGTTTTAGTCTGGTATCGAACAAGATCAAAATTGATCAAAAAGTTGAAAAATTGAAAGAAAACTAAATATGTATATTTATGTGGGTTATTATTAATTTTTTGAAAATATTTCATATAATATTTATATATAGAATACTATGATTATAATAGTTAAATTATTCTTATTTTATTTAATTTATCATAAAAATAATAATTAATTTAGACGTGATTATAATAATTTCTTTTTCGAATAAATCAAATCGAATCGAATGTATCGTACTGTAACGTAACGAAATTTTCGGTCCAAACTTCTTTGGGGAAATTGGGTTCAACCCGTTCGACCGAATCAAAAACAAAATAAAAAACAGAAACGGAAAGAAAAAATCGGCTAAAAAAGACAGAAAAAAAAGCTGCAAAGAACCCAAACAAGATCATATCACATGGATCTTTCATGTTCGTCTCATCATCCCATCACACAAAGTTATCATCTTTCTTCGCTTCCGGTTGTCGTTCGCCCTCAAAATCGCTGTTTCCGGAGTCGAATCTCGGCCGAAGTCCCCGACTTCTCGGTCCGCGAGGGCGATGGTGTGCTGGGGAGGGTGAATGTTGGCGTCTTTGGAGATGGAGGATGGGGTAGCGGATGGGGAGGGGGAGGGGGAGGGGGAGGGGAAGCAACCGATGCCGGATGGGGAGAAGTCGTCGAAGAGGAAGATGAAGACGGCGTACCAGTTGGAGGTCCTCGAACAAAGCTATGCAGGTTTGTGTGGTTTTGATTCTGGGGTTGGTTTTGGTTGATAGATTGATTTTTTTGTTTGCTTCGTTTGTCAGTGATGATTTTGATATGGTTATGGAGATTGGTGAGCACTTCTAATTTTCTAGGGCTCGTATTGATCGATTTACTTGTTGATGTTCATTTGCCGGGGAAGGTTTTGATTCGGAATTGGTTGGTGATGATTCTAGGTTTGATTTTTTGATTGTTTGTGGTGATTTTTGATATGGGGTTGCGATGGTGATGATCTCGATTGCAGCGGAACCGTACCCGTCGGAGGCGCTGCGGGCGGAGCTGTCAGTGAAGCTTAAACTCACCGATAGACAGCTGCAGATGTGGTTCTGCCACCGGCGGCTCAAGGACAGGAACAACAGCACTCCCGGAAAACGCGGCAAGAAGGATAGTGGTGGTGGCAGTGGCGGAGGGGATGCTGAGGGGGGTGAAATGGGAAACAGTGATTATCCTCATGGTAGGGGGAGGAAGGCAATGTCACGGTTGCCATTGTCGCTGCAGCCATCGGCTGTGGGGAGGATGGGGATGGAGATGCCGTTGGTGACAAGGTACTATGATTCACCCCAGTCCATAAAGGAGCAGCGGGTGATTTCGTTCGTGGAATCGCAGCTTGGGGAGCCTTTGAGGGAGGATGGTCCAATTCTGGGGATTGAATTTGATCCTTTGCCGCCAGATGCCTTTGGAGCTCCTATAGGTAGATTTCCTTTTTTAGATTTTTATTTTCTGCCTTACTTGTTTCGATTATGTTATGAATGTTTCTATTGTCATGGTTGCTGGTTGGTTTTACTAGCTTGAGAGCGGCTAGTGGGAAAATCAAGCAGACATCACACGACATTAGTGTTTTAGAGAACATTAATGCTATTGGCATTGGAATGAACTTTTTGTAAGTTTATTTGCTTTATATTGTTGGAATCATCTTGTAAATGTTTTCTTTTTATAGGCTATTAGTAAGTTAACTTCATTTTGGGCTACAGTTGCAGAAACAGTGGATCAAAATCGAGTAAAGCTGACTGTTTGAGGGATGATTTTATGCCGCTAGCATTCAGTTGAACCTTTTGTTATTATTCATCTGCAATTGTTAGTTTAGATCATCTTGTGTGCATTTCCATTGCCTTGGCCATTTTTAATTAACTTCATCGCAAGTGACTATTTGGCAAACTATTGATTGAGGTAGCTTAATTTAAGTGCTTTCTTGTGTATTAATTCCATCATTGAGCTATTGGCGACTTTGTTGTAGAGTTTGGCTTGAACGCTTATTGGCATGTCACAGGTTTTTGTTGTTGTATAGTAGAATAGAATATGTTCTGTTCACTTTCAATTGTTATTTATCAATGATTGAAGGCTTGGAGCTTGTGACATATATGTCATTGACTTTATTCTTGCAGCTCCCTTATCAACCCCGCCGAAGCAAGCTGGAAGATCTTATGACAATAAACTCTACGAGGGACAGGTACCCATGTTTAACAAAGTCCGTTCTGCAATCTTTTCTCTTGGACCTTGCTTCTCTTTTTTGTTCTGTTGACCTTGTGACTTATCTCCATGTCTTACTTTTTCAGGTGTTGCCTTTCTTACCAACAACCGAATATTTACCAGGTTCTTCTGGTGTGAAAAGAAAAACATCTCGCCCCCATAATTCTAGTGGGGCTGTCCAAGAATATCAGTTCCTTCCGGAGCAGCCAAGTGTCAGATCTGATTCATATGAGAGAGCGAGTGCATCTCACTTATATGAATCTCCATCAGATCCTTATTACCATGGTAATGACCAAGTGGTAATGGGATATGACTATCAAACTCCAGCATCTGGTGTTAATGTGCTGCCTCAACATAGTCGGCAGGGACATTTTCTACCCTCTGTTCCAGCTGATTATGAAGTGCTTACGCATAGAAACTCCTTCATGTGTGTGGGATCAAATTCACCTTTTTCTTCCCATCAACTCATGAGTTTGGATAGTGCCTTTATGCCCTCTGAGAGGCCAATGCTCCACGAAGAGGAACCATCTAGAATGGATAGGAAGCGGAAGGTACTTCTACTATTGTCATGCTTGCTTTCAAAGTCTATCTCTTTGATGGTTTTATCCCATGCAAGTGTTTTTGCACAGAGTGGAGAAACCCATATACAAAAGGAGGTTGAAGCTCATGAAAAACGGATAAGGAAAGAGATCGAAAAGCAAGATGTTATAAGAAGAAAGGTAATCCATTCCTAAAGGTAACAATGTAATTTTAAGATGATTCTGTTATGGTAATGTACACATTCGAGTTGTTAAAACACTAGAGAGAAGAGCAAATGAGAAGGGAAGTGGAGAGGCTTGACCGTGGGAGGCGGAAAGACGAAGAAAGGGTGCTACGTGAACGGCAAAGGGAAGAGGAAAGGTTCCAGAGGGAACAAAGGCGTGAATTTGAAAAGGAAGAGAAGTTTTTACAGAAGCAAAGTCGGAGGGTAAGCCGGAGAAGACAGATTTTTTTTTTTTTGGTGGAGTTTTTTGTTGGGTCTTTTTGTTGTTGGATATTTAGAGAAGTGTTACTTTCTTTTTTCTTCAGGTGGAGAAAATGAGATTGAAGGAAGAACAAAGAAGAGAGAAAAAAGCAGCTAGGCTAAAAGCTGCTAATGAGAGGGCCACCGCTCGCAGGATTGCCCGTGAATCTATGGAGCTCATTGAGGATGAGCGGTTAGAACTATTGGAGGTGGCTGCATCAAGCAAGGGTCTTCCATCAATGCTCTCTATTGATGATGACTCATTGCAGAACCTTGATTCATTTAAAGGTAGATAGATGATTTGTAAATCAAACTTTCTTCTTGGCAAATAGGTTAATACATTTCGATATTATTCCATGATAAAATCTTGCAATAAGGTCATTTACCACCTCTGTTTTATTGCAGATATGTTGCCTGTGTTTCCTCCCCAGTCAGTCCAGTTAAAGAAACCTTTTGAAGTCAAGCCTTGGATTGATTCTGAGGAAAATGTTGCAAACCTGCTTATGGTACTGTCAACCTCTTGTCTTATGCTTTCTTCCTCTCTGTTATGTGGATGCCTGATGTTCATTCATTTTCTGGAATTTGTCATTTTTTCTCTCTCCTTTTTTTGGCCTTTGACTCTTTCAATTGGAATCGGCAGGTTTGGAGATTCTTAATCACATTTACTGATGTGCTGGAGCTATGGCCTTTTACGCTTGATGAGTTTGTTCAAGCATTGCATGATTATGTGAGTTCTATTTGGGTCATTTCGTCATCAGCAAGTAAATTTTTTTTAAATCTGTCATTTAATTTGCTGTAGGTTGTCTAGGTTTCTTACAATTATTTCTTTTCTAGGATCCAAGGTTGTCAGGTGAAATTCATATTTCTCTTCTGAAGTCCATCATAAAAGATATTGCAGATGTTGCTAGAACACCTTCTGTTGGTCTGGGAGCCAGCCAAAGTAGTGCTGCTAACCCTGGAGGTGGCCACCCTCAAATTGTTGAAGGGGTATAATGTTTATGATTAATGTGCTTACTAGTCTTCTTAATTGCTTGATTTCTGCTAGTTGTGGTCTTATATATTTTTGTTCTTTCAATAGGCATATACATGGGGTTTCAACATACAAACCTGGCAACATCATTTGAATCCTGCTACCTGGCCTGAAGTATTGCGACAACTGGCACTCTCTACTGGATTTGGTCCAAAGTTGAAGAAAAAACCAGTTCAGCAAGTTTATCATCGTGATGACAACGAGGTAGGGTTCTTGCAGTTCAATATCTTTCTTGAAACCCAAAAGTAGAGAGAAAAACCTTGGCAGATGTGACAAGTTCATTGAATAATCAAATAATTGAAAATTTATAAGCAAGATCATGTGTCGAAATTTCATCTAGCAATGGAAAAGGGAGTCTTCTTTCTCACCCTGAAGATTATCATTCGCTTTTCCTATACTCCTTTTCTTTCAACTTCCACTCATGTCCACCATTCTTTTGTTCTATTTCTAGGAAAAAATCCAGTTAATGATGCATTTTCCTCTCTGTTTTCCATCATGTGAACTACACAACCAATTATTTCCTTCTATTTACAGGGACACGATGGTGAAGACATTATTTCCACTTTGCGCAATGGTTCTGCTGCTGAAAATGCAGTTGCCCTGATGCAACAAAAAGGATACACTCATCGACATAGATCTAGACACCGGTTGACTCCTGGCACAGTGAAGTTTGCTGCATTTTATGTTTTATCATTTGAAGGTGAAAGGGGACTTACTATACTTGAAGCTGCTGATAAAATTCAGGTAATCTAACTTCTTTTCACTTTGTCTCATGTCGATTCCAATGAGATGCAAACAATCATCTATTTATTGGACCATTCCTTTTTTAAGAAATCTGGACTTCGAGACTTGACCACTAGTAAGACACCAGAGGCATCCATTGCTGCAGCACTGTCCAGGGATACACTACTCTTTGAAAGAACGGCCCCCTCCACTTACTGTGTACGTACGCCATACAGGAAGGATCCTGCAGATGCTGAGCCTATCTTAGCAGCCGCCAGAGAGAAAGTACAGATTTTTCAAAATAGGCTGTCAGATTTAAATGAAACTGAGAAAGACCCTGAATGTCCCGATGATGTTGACAGGGAGGAAGATTTAGATGGTGAAGGTGTGGAGTATCCTGAAGTGGATGATGCAGTTGAAGGGGCAGATTTAAGTGAAAAATTAACTGAGCAAATGGAGGCTTCTTCTGAGGATGAAAGGAAGAAAAGGTTTGCAAAAGGTTCTTCATCTTCTTTTGAAGGTTCCAATGGTGCAAACAATGCTGCCAATGGTCAAGCCCTTGACGCTGTAGGGAACTTTCAGGACACGAACCATATTGATTTTGAGGGGGCTGAAATTGATGAAAGCAATGCTGGCGAACCATGGGTTCAAGGACTAATGGAAGGAGAATATTCTGATCTTACAGTGGAAGAACGCCTTAATGCTCTTGTTGCATTAGTAGGTGTTGCGATTGAAGGAAACTCTATTAGGGTTGTTCTTGAGGTGAGACTATTATAACCTCGTTTTGCTAATATTTAAATTCCATTCACCTTGTTTATTTGATGTTTAAACATTTAGGAGCGATTGGAGGCTTCTAATTGTCTTAAGAAGCAAATGTGGGCTGAAGTGCAATTGGATAAAAGACGCATGAAAGAAGAATTTATAGGTAGGACACCATATTTGTCGTATCTCAAGTCTGAGGCAAATGCTGGTGTTGCAGAAGGCGGTCAGAGCCCGCTGCTTGGAGATGATGCTGATATATCCTTAACCCCTTTGACAAAGCAAGAACCTGTGAATGATCCAACCAATGTTACCATGTATAATGCTACTATGTGCGGCCCAGACATGCTGCTTGATAATGCTCAGGTTCAGCAATATGGATATATTGCTGCTGAGAAGTCTCGATCACAATTAAAGTCTTATATTAGTCACAAAGCCGAAGAAATGTACATATACAGGTCTTTACCTCTTGGTCATGATCGCAGGTGTAACCGTTACTGGCAGTTTGTTACATCATCTAAGTATGATCCTGGGTCTGGGCGGATTTTTTTTGAATCTCAAGATGGTCGCTGGAGGCTTATTGATTCAGTGGAGGTAATTGTTAGTCAAAAGTTGGCTAAAACTCTTTTATGCAAATTGTTTTTGGTCTTTTGCTTAATTATCCCTTGACACAATATTTATGCGCAGGGTTTTGAGGCTCTTCTATCTTCATTAGATACCCGTGGAATTAGAGAATCTCATCTACATTCCATGCTGCAAAGAGTTGAAACAACTTTTAAAGAAACCCTAAAAAAGAAAACAGGCCAGTTTCCTCATGGAAAATTAATTGAAGTTAAAGGACTTCGAAGTTCCAGCATTGATCACATTTTTGAAAATGATAGTCCAGCAAGTGTTGTCTGTGGTGTAAATACAGATGTCCCGGAGAAATCAGATTCATTTAAAATTGAGGTTGGAGGTGATGAGAAGGAGCGGAGTGCTGCCTTAAAAAGATACTTTGATACACAAAAATGGCATTGGAAAGAGTGCTTTAATCCCTTAGCTTTATGTGCTATGAAGCATGGAAAGAAGCGATGTGCTGAGTTGCTGGGCATTTGCTCAGTCTGTAACACCACTTACTTTTGCGATGATCACCACTGCTGCTGGTGCCATCAAAGTTTTGGCGAGTCAAAATTTGATCTGAACTTCTCTGAACATTTGATTCACTGTGAAGAAGAAAGGCAAAAAGGCGTTGACAGATTCAACCTTCTCTTTGTAAACTCTTCCACTCCTACAAGGATTGAATTACTTAAAGCACAGTTGGCTTTGATTGAGGTTGCAGCATTTAATATGTGCATTTGTGTCTATATGTAACAGCACAGTTTCATTTACTTTCTTATGAAACATCATGGAATTCTTGTTTACGTTTTCTGGGTGTGTATTAGGCCACCATACCAACAAAAGCGATTAAACCTTATTGGACAGAAGCCTATAGGAAAGTCTGGGGATCAAAGTTATACAAATCAATGTCAGCAGAAATCATCTTACAGGTGGCATTTTTATTGGTTCCTACTTTTTTCATGTTGTTTAGTATGACTTGCTTTAGCTTTAGATATTTCCAATTTATAATGACCTGTTTGTAATGCGTTGAGTGGCTTCAGCCATGTAAACGAGAAGGTTCATCTCATATCCATTTATTGCTGTATGATATTCCCGTTATATTGTTTGTTTGACCTGTTTGTTTCTGCAGTTATTTACGCAGTTGGAATATGCCGTCAACCAGGACTATGTGTCCACAAGTTACGAAACAACCAAAGAACTCTTAGGCCCATCTTCTCAGGGCTTTGGTGCTGATGACACTTCTCCTCCTCTTGATAAAGTTCCTGTACTCCCATGGGTACCAGCAACAACTGCTGCTGTAGCCTTAAGATTAATGGAGTTTGATTCTTCTATGTCTTATATGCTTCAACAACGGATGGATTCTGAAAAGGATCGAGAAGCCAGAGAGTTCACTGTGAGCAATTTTTAGGGCAAAAAGAAATTGTTCGCTTTAAAATTCACAACATTTTTTTTGAAGCTTTTCTTTTTGTTGACAGAAAAATTCTACAAGATATGGTGCTGGTAAGAGCCCACAAGATATTGGTGCATCTGAAGATCTGCGCTCAGTTGAATATCAGCGCCCTTATAGGTGGGGGGATACTGTGATGGGGTTTGACCGTTTTTTGTCAAAAGGACAAGGTGGTCGTGGTAGGGGGCGTGGCCGAAGTCGAGGCAGATGCCAGAGGCAAGTTGCTAGGGTTTCAGTTGGCATGAAGGAGAAAAGGGGACAAAACCAGGTGTATTCTCGTCGTTCACGTGGACGAGGGCGACAAAAAGGGCGTTGGACAGTGCGGAAAAGACAATCAAGATTTGGTAGCAAGTCTGCAGGAAAGGTGGTTGGAGACACTTATTTCGAGAAAGCTGTCACGTCAACGCAGATAGATGGACAGGAGTCCCCAAGCAACTCTGGTGGGGGAGAGGAGTGGGAAGGTGGGAAGTTATATGTGGAGGGTGTTGAGAATGACAATGGTGGTGGAGTGTATGATTCCAATGACAATGGTCAGGTGTCCGGAGATGATGGCTCTGAAGACGATGATCATCTTGCTGAAGATTATACTGTTTCTTACAATGGGAGAAGGGATACACTTATGAATGACAGTGAAGAGGATGTTGAAGATGATGGGAATGGAGATGAAGATGATGACGGAGAAGGAGATGAAGGGCCATATGATGGAGGGGATGGAGATGAAGATGAGGATGGTGACGATGATAGGGATGAAGATGAAGTCAATAACGTGGATGATGATATCAAGGGTAATGAGCTTGATGATGGAGAGGGAAACGATGATGATATTGAGGGTAATGAGTTTGATGTTGGGGAGGGAAACCTAGACGAGGGTGAGGGAGCATTTTCATCATCCGAATACACCGACAATTGATCTAATTGTAGATCACAGGGGAAGGAATTAATGTGTTTTATTTCTTCTATTAGATCAGCATGTACATTTTTGAACCGTATTTGAAGAATAGAAGAAAATGAGGATAAAATATCTAGTAATTAAATGTGTATGTTGTGGTGTACATGGAATTGTATTTCAAAATATCCCAGGATATGTAGAAGTACATTTATGAAATGAAATTTTACTGAAATTATTAATTGAATGCGCTTGTTTATTGTATTCATTCAGAAATGTTGTTACTTTGCTAGCAGTTATTTTCTTCTCAGTACAAGGGCTCCAAGATACAGGCTATCAATGGTTTCCTCTTGCTGACCTGGTGAAACTTTTTTTTTTTTGGGGTGACTGTAGTTGAGGTTCAATATTTAGTCATCACTATGAAATTTTTATTGATTGAAGTTTTTTTTAATGGGGTTGGGTTCCATACAATGACCAAAGTGTTAAATGGGTTAGATGTAGAATGATTCTGATTACAAAGAATTAATTTCATTCTTGCTCTGATTGATGGGTATCCGTGTTCATGTATGTATTCTTAATCAGTGATACAGGTGATAGTGTGATGAGAAAGCTGGGCAGGTGTACATGAGTTGACTTCCAACTAATTAGCACTTCTCGGGTGCTTCCTTGATGGGAGCACATGTATTGGCAGTAGCAAACATATATGGAATTGAAGTAAACATGACTAAGACTACTCAAAGTCTGTAGACAAAAAAGCCAATTGATTAGTCGAAGAAAAAATAACGAAGATAATGAGTTATTTTTATAAACACAATAGACTAGTCTTTGAGCCCCCTTAAAAATGGTTTCCAATTGCGTGGACTTCACCTAGTTGGACCTTCTTTGAATTTGGCCTGATATTCATTAAAACAAAATATTATATAAATATATATTAATTTTAATAAGATTGATCATTTAAAATTTTCATGTCA
Organism: Piper longum; assembly: GCA_032619315.1. Taxonomy (NCBI): domain Eukaryota; kingdom Viridiplantae; phylum Streptophyta; class Magnoliopsida; order Piperales; family Piperaceae; genus Piper; species Piper longum. The sequence continues at coordinate 28,694 of JAVDBV010059899.1, forward strand.
ATTATATTTCTTTTATGCTTACCTAACAAAGCTTAAGTTTGCATGACTGCCTCAACAAACCAATTGTGTTTTGAATAGTGTCTACGTTTCATTTGGTTTAAGGATTTGCTTAGTGTAAGCCGCATTAAATTTATGGGTAAATTCTTCTGCTAAAACTTAGTTTCGGGAAATTTTGGCCCTACTGGTGTCAAGAAAAAAATTGCCAAATTGACTGGGCGATAATATCATACTAGTTAATGACTTGCTCGATGCGTGAGATAAATTTGAAATTTTTCGTAGGTGTTAATAAGTAAAAAATTTTGATTTGATTAAATCTTTAATATTAAATGAAATTCATTTTTTTAAGATTCATAATTTAGTTAGAATTATACACAGTTTTTCCTAATAATAAAAAATCATAAACAAATAAATAAAAATTCAAATTATATAAAATTCTAAATTAAATATGTATTAGTAAGAATGAAACTTTAATTTGAATTATATGATTATAAATATACAAGTAGAATTTATCAATTTTTTATGTTTTCTCATTTAGGTAAAATAATACTTCAAAGTTTTATGAATAATAAATAGAATAGTAATAAAAATATTAAATTAAGTAAGTATTAACGGGTTTGTAAGGCTATTGTGAGGTTATAATAAACTACAACAAAAAAAAGTGTAAACATGATGAGAGAAAAATCCAATGCTTTAATGCAAGGAGTTGATAGAACTATTTAACTCTTGTCCTTAATTAAACATGCCGTCACAAAAAATAAAAGAAAACACGCATAGTTACTAATTTAGGTGACCCTCACTAAATAATCCTATCAGCCTAATTTCAAATTATTAAGTCATATATAGTAATTCATCTTATTATATCCTAGACATACCATGCTATTTCGTGTACGTATATATTCTTGTAAAATGAAATAGCGTATCTTGGTATATAGTATTTGTAAAACCTTGCTGATGTGAAAATTATAACGCAAGTGCACGTGTCGAATCAAGTAATAAAAGTGATAAGAAAGTATCGTTTCACAAGGAATTACTAGTATAAATTCTCAATTACCAAAACTAATTTAATTACTTATACTTAAACGAAAACAAGTTTTAATAATGATTTAATTATGAATTACAACTAAATTAATCTAAAATTATAATAGTTAAATGATGAATTGATTTCAAGACGACAAACTTAAGATTTTCAATTTCACTTAGTGCTCTATATGATTAAAGTTATAATTTTTACCTATGAATTGCAGATTCGAATCATTAACCACGAGAATTAATTATTTATGATATCTCTTAGATTCACCATAAACTTATCATTCGCACCCCATTTTTATATCTCTATGAAATTGCATATGCAAAATGATACATTAAGTTCTACCCTTAACAGTTACCTAAGACATATGAATATATCTCTATCTTATATGTAAATCACCTAAAATAGATGAACAAAGACTATTTTATTCAATGACAAATCTAATCTTTCTATTTCTAGACAAGATTAAATTTCTAAATCAATCAATAGGTGGCCAATCTAATGATAGCATTAACGAATAGAATAAAATAGATGATCCAAAAACACAATCACATAAATAAAAATTAATAACCTTTATTAATCTATGCACTAAGTTTCATTGAAAATCCTAGAAAAGAATTTACTCCATAAAATATTCAAATAAACTCAAGAAATTCATATGTGATAAGAAAGACATCATTAATTACAAACAAAAATAAATCAGAATAAAGAAAAACTCCTTTGGAGAAAGCTAATTCGTCTTCTGATCCAATTCCTTCGTCGTTGCTCTCCCTGTCTTTCGAGCCGTCGCTTTCTGCCGTCTAATATTGTTCTCCTCTATAAAACCCTAATTAAGCTTATAATTCATCCATCCAAATCTTTCAAGTGGGGCCCGCATGCAACAATATTCGGATCGCTACAGTACCCGGCCGAGTCGCTACAGCAACGATTTGCTACTGTACTCGGTATTCATTCCGATTTTTTACGTTCCAAAATTCACTTCTTTGCCCCGAATTCATTCCGGATTGATTTCAAACTCTTATACCTAGATAAAATAACATTAATTAGCACTTTTCACACCAAAATCACAATAATTTCTTGCGTTATTAATAATAAATAATAGACTCTTAAACTATTAAAATTTAAGTAAAAATAATTCGAAACATGACAAAATTCAACATGAAATGTACAAAATAATAACTCTTTTACAGAGTTATCACTTGCTCGTCTGCCAAGTATTTTAAGTGTAGTTTGTAGTTGGCTCGATTTGAATAGTATGTGGTCAGTTAGGTTCAATAACTTTCTTGTTATTGTAAAACCAGTTACCTAAGTTAGGGTTTTTGAGTATGAATCGGTTAGTTCGACTATTATTTTTACTCGAGTTAATTTCAGAATACGCGTATTAAGCCAAGGCTGATCATGTGTTATAAATCATAAGGGTCATGTAGACCTAAGTATATGATAATAATGCCAATAAAGTAACAATAAAATGAGTTATCAAAGTATATGAAAGTACACTCAATCTTTTATTTATTTATTTGTAATAGACCTTAAAATTAGATTTAGGTCATTTATTACATTAGGATGCATTATATATTATTTTTCTGTGAGTTAATAAGTTTAAAGCATGTCATCCGAGTTAGGACTCAAATATTTTATTTTATTATGTTTTATTTAGTATTTTTTAAAATTTATTTATTAATATTAACTCCTATCGGGAGCGGGTTAATTTTTTGTGATCGATGTAAAATGTGTCTAATCCCATGTTGAATCTGTCTAAGCACGGTGAGGAATTCGTTTTTTTCATAACTAAAGGGATGACTAAACAGACAAGTACAGTTCCTAAGTAAGGGTGAACTTTTGGGGCTGAAGTGAGTTATGAACTTTTGACAGATGAACGAATGATTCTGTAAGTTAAAAAAAAATGAATGAAATGTTATAAGTTGTTTTCGTTAAATATGAAATTTATATAGATTTTTGAAAAATTTTCAGCATCCTAAGTACATAAGAGACAAAGTTTTTTTTCTATGATTTAAAGTATCTTTTTTAATTTATATATATTTAGAATATCTTATTTGCACGAGTCTAATTTTAGAATTCTGTATACATTTTTTTTCTTGGTCATGTGTATTTTAAATGCCTATTTATATTGTTTCAAGTCTTTTATATTTTAAAACCTAGAACGGTTAAATGTGTCATGTGGGTGGACTTTTTATTTTAAATGAGCAAGAGTAACCGTCCGGGATCAATACCTCGAACCAATTACGAGTGTTATTATATTAATGGTATATTTTCTTCCAGGATTTTAATAATGGTATTAGTTTTTTTAATGCGTGGAAAAAATGTAATGGTTTTAGCTTTTTTAATTTAATAGACAACAGACAATGGTGACAGATAAGATAAACAACATAACGCCCATTTATGGACAGCGAAATTGAACGGCGGATTAGGGTTTCTATGGCAGTCTACCAGTCGAACTCATTTCATTGGTCAGCCCCAAGTCAAGAATGGCGGCTTAGTTTTTCTACGGTAGCCTAAAGTCAAAGCCATTTCATTGGTCTGCCCAAAGTCAAGAATGACGTCACCAGACCTCCGTTAACCATTTTGAAGCCTGTCCTAAAACAATTAATACCGCAAATTCGTAATTTCTTTCCATCGGCTCCATTGAAAATTTACATATGATTCGTTTTGCAATATTTATATTTTTCCTCTAAGTGTGAACATCCTATCTTTTTGTACCATTAGATGTAAAATATAACGGACTACAAGCGAGTGTAGGTTATGAAAAAAATTATATTTTGATGGAGTAAAAAAATTATATCTTTTGCCAATTAATTAAATTGTTGTTCTTCTCTTTCTCTCTCTCTCTTTATTTTTACCTTTTCTTTTTTTACTTTTGTTTTTCTTTTGTCCCTTGACCTCTCCTTTTAGTGATAATGCGAGAGTACCGGGTGAACTAAACCTCAAAATTATGATGGATGGATGAATTTTTTCACAATAACGTGACTGCTCTTTTGTGCATATTAGGCTTAAACTCATCAGGAGTTTAACCGATTAGAGAAATTTCAATTATCTTTTCCACTAATTGATGAATTTTGAAGAATATGAAAAACCAAAACTCTTTGAGATCTAATTCAGTGTTATCTAATTCGTCTCTGCTTGGTTTCCATAAAAGAAATAAGAGATGTATAAAATCTATAAATAGTAGTTCATAAAAAAATATCAATCTTATATTAAAATTTTATCTATATTTAGAATATTTTACGGTAAGATAAAAGTAAAGCTTCACGTGAAGTGAAGAAGAAATTATTTGTGAAGAAATTTATATCATAGCTAATTCATATTTACGCCATAACTGATTGTTTATAAACTATAACCGAAAATTTTCATTCATTTCATATCTTTTATGCCAACCAAACATAGCTTTAACATCGTACTCAATGATAAATCGAAGGAGCTTGTGTTCACAACGTAAATTCTATTTTTTCTTTGATGCAAGAATTGGTAGAGCCTACCAAACATGTCTCCATGCAAATGCTAATAACCAACATTATCTTGTTCAAAGCAAAAAAATAAAAATTGTAGTAGAACATATAATAACATACATTCAAACAACAAGGTAGGAGGTCTTCTCCGAACTGCCCAACACCCTTTCCTCTCTCCTTCCTCCATCAATAATCAATGCATGCAACATCAACATGACCAGCTTCCACAGCCCCCATTCCATTCTTCTTCTCCTACTCCATATAATCTGCCCACAGCAGCTTTTGTACTGTTCAATTGATCTCTCTTAAGCATCCTCATCCATTTTGATCATACATGATATTTGAGTTTGATTTCGAGGAAGAAGAAGAAGATGAGTCCTCGAGCCGAAGCAAGCGAGCTGCCATTGAACGAGAACGACTCCCAAGACATGGTCATATACGAGCTCCTATCCCAGTCCATCTCCAATCCACCGCAGGCGATTTATGGCAGTGGCGCGGTGCAGTACATGAGGCGTGCAAATGCTACTTCGCCGGCGCCGGTCATTGCCAAGCATCACTATCGAGGTGTGCGGCGGCGCCCGTGGGGGAAGTACGCCGCCGAAATACGCGACTCTGCGAGGCACGAAGCTCGAGTGTGACTGGGAACGTTCGATACGGCCGAGGTGGCGGCCAAGGCTTACGATCCCGCGGCGTTCCGCATGCGTGGCTCCAAGGCTCGGCTCAACTTTCCGGCTGACCTTGTTGTGCCGGGTTTCACTGCGCCGGCGTACCGGCCAATGTTGGCGGCTCGGAGATCGGAGAAGGAGGAAGGAATGAAGGTTGAGTTGGAGGATTTGGGGTCTGAGTACTTAGAGAAGCTGCTAAGTAGCTCAGAGGTGGAAAAAGGTAACAGGTATAAGCCATGCAGCGTTCCAACAAGTTCCCGCCCTTGAACACATTTGTTGGTGGTTTTCTGTACATAAGTAGACTGCAATGGTTTATCACGATCAGTTCTACATATCTGGATACAGATTGAGAATTTGTATTTTTTCATTCAATTGAAGGTTTGCAATCATCAGTGTGGCTTGGTTGTTTGGTAGTAATGAAATTTTTTGCTAGTAATTTTGGTTTGATCTTGAGAAAAACAATAAGGTGCATTTACTTCAATGAAATTGCGTCTAGAAAATGGGCAGTAAGCTAGATCAAACGCGAATAAGAACAAACGAATTGAGAAATATTAAGCGGGGATTCAGTTTCCCATAAACGACATCGATAAATGTTTAAATGCGTTCATGGAAACGTCGAAGTCCCATTTTTTTTTTAAAAAAAAATTTATGGGTATTTTACATTTAGTTTGTTTTAACTGTGAACCATTTTATTTGTTCATCATCATTTTTACGGAATAAGTGAGATCCAGTTATATGAAAAAAATTACTCGTCAATTTAATTTTTCTGGAAGTTCGATGCAGGCCTGCATTTGGAAGACAAATCAGGGCATGCGTTTAGTCTGCAACACCTGGATGTGACTCGATGCTTGCACCTTGTATGTCATGCAATGTTAGGATGGGCCAATTCTGAATAATTCATGCTTTTTTTTGAAAAACCATAAGCAGCTTTTTGTAGTTCATAATTTATAGATTATCAGTGAGGAATGTAGAAATAATAGTATTGGTTGTAGATCATAATATATGGTTATAATCCATATGAATGAATGTTTATGAAAGATTGCAACCATAACGCTTCCTAAATTGCTTCTGTTACCTTTTTCAATCATAAAACGCATTAGAAATGGCGAAGAATTTGGGAAAAACAGTTGGGATCTTACCAAGATTATCGCATAGAAGCAAGCAACTCTTCAAAGTAAACCTGCAAAAACTCCATGTCCAGATCATCTACCATTCATCCTTCTTTACTTTGATTCCAATTGATCCCTGCTTGATGGATATGAGTATTACCACAATTTCCATGAGAAGATGTTCTTGAGGTAGTGTCCAGAACTCTTTGTCTATTTCCAAGGACACAAGTCTTGTGTCCTCTCATTTTCAGACTAGACTTATGACATAGGCCATGGCAGCTTCCTCTGCTGTGTCAAATGTTTCAAGCCAAACTCTAGCCACTTTCTTTAAAGAATCTCTAATCTTCAAATCCTCACACCCCTAAAATGCCTTGTTATAACTCTTTTGTCCATCTTTTTAGTCTTCAATCCAGAAACTGAGATTGCTTTGATTGAAGCTTATTTTCTACTCAGTTGAAACAATTCCATCAATTAGCTCCTCCCAGCTTTCTTCTCCCATGGAAATCCACCTCCCTAGATTTGGAAACCTTTGAATGGTCTCCATTGACCCAATCATTTTCTTGAGGTGAGGAAGCTCCTCCTCCCATGTCTGGAATGAACTTGGTGTCACTGTTTCTTCATTTCAGGTGGCTGCACCAGAGATGAAGCTGACCCAAGCATTCTCCAAAATCATGTCCTTTATGCATCAAATTGCTCCATCTTGTCAGCCACATTGGCCACCATCTCTTTTGCCGCTCAGATCAAATGAAGAACATAGGTTGTGCTGGGCAGGGATAGGCCTCTCAAATTCAATAGCTAGGAAGCATATGCTAGTCACGGCTTATACCAGGCTTCATATTCTTGGTCTTTAAGACCATGAATTTTATTACTTAGTTTCGTGCATGGAAATTAGAATGCAAATTTAATGAATAAATCAACAATTAGGTGAAACTGCTTTCACTGAATTGTGTGATTTGGGACAATCATTTGTTCGCCAAGCACAACGCATGCATAAATCAGTTATGCGTTACTGACTGTTATCTCGTGGAAGCTAATATGTCGATTCTAGATGGTAATTAACATGAACACGAACAGGAATAATAGTACATAGACTAATTCGAGGATCAATATTATGAGTTGTTGCAAGCTAGTTAATGGGATCAATCCCTTCGATCCAAAGCAGTGTCATCTGTACAATTATCAGTTTATAACAAAAATATATTCTTGATCCAACTCCAAGGAGAATCTTCACGGCCATATCCAATCTCATCTCAAATTAGAGTACATGAAATCTCCTACATATCGTATAAAGGATGTAGCTTAAAAATAAGAATTGCCAACAAACAGGGCAGAAAGAGTGGACTTGCAAATTGCTTGATATTGCAGCAAATGGAGGAACTGCTGCACTAGCAATGGCACTGCGTTGTTTGATAACCTACTTCTATAGATGGCGACGAGTGTGCACCGTGGAAGTTAAGCATTAAACGGTTGGGAGACAACGCCGTGAACCTCTTCGTTTGATAACATCTGAGGTTGGGGAATTCGACTCGTTTGTGTTATGTGGGTAATTAACCCCCTGAACATCATTGTAATGCTAAGAGACTTTTAGCGTAATGCATGGTTAATAAAGGTAAAACTTAAGAGTAAGGTTCCCCAAGAGGTGCACACAAATATTTAAAATACTTTTTATGGTCTGAAAGGGTTAGATTGTACTGAAGTTTTATTATTATCGTTATTATTTATTTTTTTATTTACCTATGCATTTTTTGAACAGTGGGACTCATTAAATTCTGCAAACTAAAAGATATAGTTCATATAAATTATATGACCTGTAGATAGCTCATATGGCTCTTAATTAATGTTGATCTTTTTGAAATTAATGTGTTGTTATTCCACTTAAACTTCGAATAAATTCCTTACAAATATAAACTTTGAGTAATTTTTTCAGGAAAATTATTTTTTAGTCAAAAGGCCTAAATTATAAATTAAGAGATGAAAATTAAAACGCAAGTTATGTTAGCAAATTATTACAAAATTCGAAGGATTAAGTGATGAAATTTTGAGCAGGGGAGATCAGATAAATTATGTTTCATGAATGTGTGTCCGAAGTTGTAACCACGTGTGCTTTAAATACAGAACGAAAAAAAAATTGTAATAATGAAGAGGATTACGAATAAATAAAATAAAAGCGTAATTAAAATCCAACATCGTTATGCATGACCATCAACTCCGTCCCATAACTTAGTTAGCCGACAACGGGAACCCAATCCCATGGCGGGTCGTCGGAAAAACCACAAAAACCATACTCCCAAACACTCCGATCGCCACCGGCACCACCGTCAACACCTCCTTCGCCCCCGGTGATGGCTCCGGATAGAAGCACCTCACCACATTCTCGTCAAACATGGTCACCCCAGCAAACACCACCACCGACATGAAACCATGCACCCAGTCTATAAACCTTATCCGGTACTGAGCCGCCTTCTCGGCCGGCAGCCCCGGTGAGGAGCCGTCGATGACCCACATCCCGCGGAACGTCGCCAGGCCGTAACAGACCCTCCCTGAGCTGTCCCGGAAGCTGTCGGTGAAGGAGAGGATGAAGCATGAGACGGCGAGGAGTGCAACGAGGACTGCCGTCATCTCACGGCTGGCCGCGTCGCAGACGCCGGCGTTGGTGGTGAGGGGGGCGAGGATCTGGAAGGCGAGGACGGTGCCGGTGGGGAGGAGGTTGGCCAAGTGAGCTGTGGACTTGAACGTGTTGCTAATGGCTATTTGGACGAAGGTTTGGACGGCTTCGCCCTCTTTACCGGTAATCGGCGAACTACGATCATCAGATAGCTCGGAAGTGCCATTATTATGACGTAGAAGTGGTTGCTGCTGCGATTTCTTCGACTCGTCTTCCACCTTGATCTCCATCTAGGTTGTTAATAATCAGTAATATATAAGCACCGTCTATATAGGTTTGTTGATGTATGTATATATAAAAATATATATATGCACGTATGAGCTTATGTCGTTGGTGCTATTGGGATGTCGAGGATGTGATTTATATAAAGATGAGTAGGAACAGCTAGGAAGAAGGGATGGGGATGAAGGAATGGCTTGCAAGGAAGAGGAACTGGAAACTTGGGTATGTTTTGAAAGCAAATGCTTTTTTAATAGGCAAGAAGAGTGTGGAGGGATGGGAGAGGCTAGAAAGGCTTAGAAGGCAAGAAGAGTGCGGAGGGAAGGGAGTGGTAAGAAAAGAAAATAGCGCTTTGACTGGGGGAAAGGGACTTTTGGGCAGTTTTGTTTCCCCCCCAAAAAAAATGCTAGTAAGATGGAAAGGGATTGTTACAAGTTGTTCTTTTGTTAGAATTGGATGGGTTTTGCTTGGACGCAATGAGTAGATTTGGGGCTTTGACGGGGGGAAAGGGACTTCGGGCAGTTTTGCTCCCCCCAAAAAAATGCTAGTAAGATGGAAAGGATTGTTACAAGGTGTTCTTCTGTTAGAATTGGATGGGTTTTGCTTGGACGCAATGCAATGAGTAGATTTGGGATATATGATCAGGATGAGAAGCTTTAGTAATTACACAAGTATTTTTGGTCTAATTTCCTCTCTAATATATACAAGTTATTATTAGTGGCTGATTTCGGCTGCATGCTTTCAATACATGTGCTTATATGTATATGTAGAGTTTATTTATATATACACGCAGTGAGTATATCCATCTGAATTATTTTCATCCTTTCTTCAAGATAATGAGATCAAAACATACTTTTTAAGACCCTTATGGTGAAGTTATTCAATCATGGGGTGGGGCTCCAAAGTAAGGGGGGTAAAAAAATAGAGGTTCTGCTGATTCCGATGAGAATGGGGAGGAATATTTATAAGGGATAATGACGAAGAACAATTGCAGGCATTACATACATTAAAATATAAAGGAAAGAGAATTATTTACCTTAGATGGTCGCAAAGGAGAAACATATACATTATTCGTGCAAGAGATTTTCTTCGGAGAAATATCAGGAAGGGTAGGGAACGATGATAACCTAGGAGACCCTGAGCATCGACCCAAAATAAACGGAGTAATCAGAATGCCTAACATACAATTCGCTGTGAACAGTGAAGGAAGCAATAAACTGGCACAGAACAAAATAGATACTGCTTTTCTTATCCTCGGGATCATTAATATTTCTAAAATTTGCCGGAGCTGGGTCTAGATCAACCAAAAGTGGTTTCACGGACGGAATGAAAATCTCATTGTAGAAAGTGATAATGTCAACTTAATCTTGGTCAGATACCTGCTTCCCACGAGGCAAAATCCTTCAGAAAAAGAACTCTGAAAAAATGCACTATCACATGATATCAGGCCATTTTAGTTGTTACCCCGTTCCGTTCTGAAAATGACCGATCAATAAACACACTGCGATAAACTTGTGGTTTGCAGGGTGGTTGCTTTGTGTAGTTCCCGATGATTTCTTAAAATGTAAGATACACTTCCGAAATCTGTACAAGCAGAGACAAATTAACCTCAAAGCAAATGACACAGGAAAAGTTCTACTACAATCAATATGACGATTGAAGAAGAAAGACGTCCTTTGGTTCAGAATTTGTTGGATAAAACAATATTCTCCAATACATGCTTAGGTAGTTGCAGCCTTCCACATAAGCATTTTGTTCTAATAGCAATCAGTTTAAAAACACGCAAGGAAGTAAATTGGGAGCAGTAAGATGCTGAAGGGTATTGTCTAATGCACAAGACAGACAAGTAATAACAAGAGAATCAAAAGGCTCAGCAATCTTACCTTGCTAAAAAACACTCGAATTCCAATTTCCGCACAAGTATCTCCACCGGCCCCGGTTAGACGAGCAGGACTAAAAATAGCCATGAGCACAAGCAGTGAGGTACACGCAAATTTATAGGAAGATGTAGACAACTAGAACTTCATACCTATCAGAAGACGATTGCAATAGCGCAGAGGCACTCTTGTTGTCACTTACTGGCCTTCAAGAGGCGTAAAACCTAGTTTGAACAAAACTAAACAAGGACATCAATAAAAATGAAAAGAAACAAAATCATTCTGAACTTGCAAAAGCACTAGATCACCTGAAAATAGCACTTTCCTTGGTGAAGGAGGCCGCGCCATATTTGGCACAGGTGCAGATCGAATATCATAAAGAGCAGCAATTGAATCAAGTGAGGGCATTGGTTCTGCCAATAGCCCCATTCGATTTATATCTGCGGTTAGAGCTGGCCTTGCAACCCTAGGTGAAGGAACCTCTTTCCCATGCCAAATTCTCCAACAATCTCTCTTCCAATGAGTGAAGGTGCCTTTTCAGCTCATTTGGAAGAGCCGCTTCATGTCTCACAAAACTCTCAATCACCTTACTCAAATCAAAAGCAGTGATTCCTGTTCTTCCCAAAACAACAGGAAACATCAACATGGTAATAGTCTTGTGAGTAGCCAAAACCAGCTACGCAGTACAAGCTAGCATGCATCTGTGGAACCTCTCATTGGATAACAATGATGTGAGGTTACCACCGTTCAAGATACATGATTCCGCTCTGCACATGGACTCCAAAACCCGATAGTACAACTTCAAAGCCTCCGTTCTTCGTTCTTGTGCCCAAATGCTGTCCATAAGCTCAAGATTGTGCACCGTTTGAGTAGTAGTATCAGGGAATATGGCTCCCATTATTACCTGGGCTCTATACACTACTTCACACTTTAAATCAACGTTGCATGAAGCGAGATAGCGTTGGAGTTCGACTGAGGGTTCAGATTCAAGGGCAGATATGACAGTTCGAAGCCATTTTGCTGTGACCATTGCCAAGTTTGTAAGCAAAGGAAAGATACGTAAACATGTATAATAAAACAGTTTCATAGCATATATACCTGCCATGTTCAGTAGAAGCACTTGTGTACAACCACCTGTGTCCAAATTAAGAAGTTTTCTCCTATAAAAAGAATTGGCTTGCCATCTTTTAGCCAAGATAGGATTGGTTAGGATGTTTCACTTGTAATTGTAAACATAGTCAAAGGACTCCCCTTCTTAACTCCCCCATTAATTTACAACAAGAGTATGCGTAAAGTACTAAAGAATTACTTGAATGAATACCAGGTCTATATTCACTTTACATTCCTTTGTTTTAGTAGAATACGTAAAATTAAGCGTTACATCGAATTAATAACCTTGTAAGAAATTAACTAGCAACAAATTCCTATAGTGGACTATCTAGCCAAATTATTATACTCTTTGAACCTTGCATATATATTACTATTTAGTATATACATAACCATTTTTTTACTTTTTAAAACCATAATTATATTACAATTCCGACGACCGCTATAGGTGTTGCAACTGTTTCAAGTTGTGCTCCGCCATATTGCCATTTGAATGAGAGCCAGCACAAGAGCGTAATAATAAAGAAGATGAAAGAACTTTTCGCGGCCGACCACAGAAGATGCTATATATATCATCAAACTTCCCCGACATGCATAAAAAAAGAAAAAGAAAATTAGAATGAACCACAAAATTGCCCTCATATAGTTTATAAATAACCTATATCTTCTTTAATATTTAACAAGCCCTACATAATGTTGTACATTTGTATGCGTATTAGAGGGGAGCTTACGGTGCCTGCGGCACTTTGCTCCCTGCGCTGGGTGCGCAGGGAAAATTCTACCTATCATTTTTACATTTAACGGTCGTGGGTGCCTTCACTGATCTAGACAGTTTATTTTGAAATCTAAAGCAGTTATTAGATAATCAATGACCATCAATACCTGTGAAATGAATGAGTTTTTTCAATCTCATGGATGATATTTGCCGTTCATTGGTTGTGCACGAAGTCTCCCACCATGAACACGAGAAGTTCAAGTAGAGGACCAAATTAAGGTTGATAAACTTTTATTTTTATTTTTAGATTTTTAAAATATACATTAGTACGTTTAAAAATGCTTTCAAATTGATTTTATTACAATTATTTTGAAAATTATGATAAAAGAGTTAAAAACATTAGATTGATTTGAAAAACTATAAATACCATAGTTATTTACTTCTATACCTATCTATGTGAAATTTATAGAGCAATACCCACTAAAGTGTTCTCAATATAAACTATAGCTCACATAAATTATATGAGTTGCAACTCATCTATATAATGCTCAGTAGAAAAAATTGTGTTTCCATATAGTTAAAAAAGAATCCCCGCCAAATTTGAATTAGATAGATAGACTCTTTAAAATTACGAAATTCATTCAAGGCAAGTTAAAAAAAGAGAATATTTAGTGCCAGAGAGGTTCATTCAACCTCCAGATAAGCTCCCCCTCCCAAGTAATTGTTTTCGTCATTGACAAACATGCATTCTCTCATCTAACTCACCTTTTGCCATGGCTAGCCTCGCCGTTACTGTGTTTCTCCAACATCACTGAACTTGGCTTGGGAAAAAAAGCATCGTAAACTTGACAAAAATTCCTCCTCCGATAGTCCATAAAAGTACAACTAAACCATCCTAACTCCTCGACAATCAATTATAGGTGAGAACTAAAATTCCAAGCACAGATTCAATCAGTCCTAAGCCAGCCTGAATGCAAGTATTATTTTATCACCCTGTATTCAAGTCTTTTAGACTCATTGTGAAGCCAGACATGGCTTTCTCATCATAATTTCCTCCGTTAGTTTAGTTATTGAATCGATTGCGTTCCTTGTTTCATCCTTAGTGCTTTGGTAAATCTTTTCTCCACGATTTTTCTCTAGGGCGTGGAGAAAAGTCTTTTTTTTTGACGTGCCAGAGGCTAGAGGGAACAAAACATCTGATAAATCTTGATCGCCCAGCAGTTTTTGATGCAATCCGACATTAAATCAGAATCTAAAAAATGCGAAGTGGCCGCACCGTAGCATAATTATTCCGACGTCTTGGATGTTTCTTAAATATTAACAATGCATGTACACAAACCGCAAGAAAACACAACCTTCGTAGATTCATAAAGGCTTGCACATCCCCCTACTTTCATAGATTCATAGTTTATAAAAGCTTACATAACTATACATTCATAAATATACAGTCCCTGGGACAGCCACAACTATACACGACAGTGAACTGCCCAGGATCTAAAAAGAAAAGGAGAAAATGCATCTTAAGAGTCGGTTTTTTCACAATTCAACGTAGACAGGATGGGAGCAACAGGAGATACAGTACAACTATTCTGAGGGTAGAGACTGCTTGCAACCATGGAATCACTGACTAAGCCTACGTCGAAATTAAGTTTCACGCTCACCTTCCGCTCACTGATATTAATCAACAATGAACAATGAGATTAGAGGATAAAACTTTGCCGACAATAAATGATGAAAAAGAAATGAGCCAAACATACTAGCGTACCACATAATCAGCCTAATCAGACCAGTCTACTGAGATTTTCTACTTAGAAGATATTATTTTAGACTAAATGCTAGTAAGGACTTATATGACGTACCTTTTCAAACGATTATTTATGGCAGTGAGATCCTTGGATGGACTTTGATAGGAATGCGTGCTCTCCCCTACGCATGCATAGTAGCTTTTGGAACTCGGAGAAATTAGTTTTTCCATCTAAATGAATAAGTTGGTCAGACACAACCTCTCCCTTCTTTTATAAATCCCCAAGAAATAAATTTCTAATATTTTGGCATTAAATAATGTTGTAAGGCATGTGGATGGGCTGCAAAATAATTGAAAAAAAAAACAAAATAGAGATTCTACTGAATTGATAGGAAATATACAAAAAAGACGGCCACCATTTTTTGTAAGAATTTGACTTAGAGAGGTTGTAGTTAATAACATACATTAAAGCAAGTACAGAAGAAACTTTCAGATGGGAAACATGTGAAGGAATATATTTGAGGGGATCATGACAAAGAATAATTCATGCAATACATACTAAATTTTTTTTAAAGAAAAGAGAAATAATTACCTTAGATGATCGCAAAGGAGAAACATATACATTATGCGTGGTAGAGATTTTCTTGGGAGAAATATCAGGTAGGGAAGGGAAGGGTGATAACCTGGGAGACTCTGGACATGGACCTTAAAAAATAGAGTAATCAGAATATCAACGTACAATTTTCTTCGAACAGTAAAGGAAACAACAGACTGGCACAGAAAAGATATGGTTATGGCACTGGTAATCTTACCCTCTGGATCATTAATAGTTCTAAAATTTGCCGTAGCTGGGCCTAGCTCCACCAAAAGCGGTTTCACGGAAGGAATGAAAATCTCATTGTAGAATGTGATAACATCAACGTGATCTTGGCCAGATTTCTGTTTCCCAAGAGGAAAAGTCCTTAGGAAAAAATTCTGACAAAATGCAACTATCACATGAAATCAGCAAGCCATTAAAGTTGTTACCCCATTCAGTTTTGAATGTGACCAGTCAATAAAGACGCTGCGAAAAACTTGTGGTTTGCAATGAGGTTGCTTTCTGTAGTTTCCGATGATTTCTTTAAATGTAAGCTTCATTTCTGAAATCTGTACGAGCAGAGCCTCAAAGCAAATGACAGAATAAAAGTTCAATTACAACCAATCATATGAGTCAAGTGTACCTTAGCTACCCCATAAATACTACAGAGAATAAGTTGATCAATATGACGATTGAAAAAGAGAGGCGTCCTCTGGTTCAGAATTTGTTGGATAAAACAATAAACATTCTCCAATACATGCTGAGGTAGTTGTAGCCTTTCACATAAGCATTTTGTTCTAATAGCAATCAGTTTTAAAATCTGCAAGGAAGTTAATTGGGAGCAGTAGGGATAAAGGAATTGTTTCATTGCACAAGATAGAAAAGCACTAACAAGAGAAATAAAAAGCACGGCAATCTTACCTTACTGAAAAACACTTGAATTCCAATTTCAGCACAGGTCTCTCCACCAGATCTGGTAAGACGAGTAGGACTGAAATAACCATGAGCACAAAAAGTTAGATATTATGGTCAAGTGCAGGAGAGAAAAAACGTTAAATACACAAATTTTCTGAAGATGTAGACAACTAGAATTCCATACCTGTCAAAAGCTGATTGCAATGGAGCAGATAGCTTTGACTTGGGAGTACTAAAAGTTGGCCGATTATCTTTCATGGGTGATGCAGAGGCTAGACCGTCTTTCACGGGCGTGGTAAAGGACTTGCACTCTCCCAAGACACTCCTGTTATCACTTTTTGGCCTTTCAGGAGACTTGAACCCTCCATTCTGATCCACAGAACCTAGTTTGAACAAAAATAAACAATGACGTAAAAATGACTGGACCCCTCTTCGAGTGCAGTTAGTGACAAAAGCACCAAGAAAAAAAATTATTCTGAACTTCTAAAAGAAATGCTAGATCACCTGAAGATAGCACTTTCCTAGGAGAAGGAGGTGGCAAATTTGGCACAGGTGCAGAACGAATATTATAAAGGGCAGCAATTGAATCAAGTGAGGGCATTGGTTCTGCCAATAGTCCCATTCGACTTATATCTGCAGCAAGAACTGGCCTTGCAACAATTAGCGAATTGTACATTGAGGAACCTTTCTCCCATGCCATATTCTCCAACAATCTCTCTTCCAATGAGTTAAGGTGCCTTTTCAGCTCCCTTGGAAGAGTCTCTTCATGTCTGACAAAACTCTCAATCACCTTACTCAAATCAAAAGCGGTGATACCTGTTTTCTCCAAAACAGCAGGAAACAACATTGTAATAGTCTTGTGCGTAGCCAAAACTAGTTCTGCAGAACAAGCTAGCATGCACCTGTGGAACCTCTCATTAGATAATAATGAGGTCAGGCTACCACCGTGCAAGATACGTGATTCAGCCCTGCACATGGACTCCAAAACCCGATAGTATAGCTTTAAAGCCTCCATCCTTCGTTGTTGTGCCCAAATGCTGTCCATAAGGCCAGGATTGTGCAGTTTTCCAGCAGCAGGACCAACTCCTGTTTGAGTATGGGGGAATATAGCTCCCATTATCACATGGGCTCTACACATTACTTCATGCTTTAAATCAGTGTCACATGAAGAGAGATAGCGTTGGAGTTCGACGGAGGGCTTGGAATCAAGGGGAGATATGACAGTTCGAAGCCATTTTGCTGTGACCATTGCTGTACTCACTGGTGTTGCAACTGCTTTTAAATTGTGCCCCTCCATATTACCATTTAAAAGAGAGACAGCACAAGAGCGTAAAGGAGACAAAGGACTTGTCACCGACTTTGCAGGAGATGCTATATCATCAAACTTCCTCTGTGTGCATAAAATAAAAAATTATGTTTTCCATTTTGATTCAAAAATAATCCCCACCATACATCAATTATTCAGATAGACTCTTTTGAGAATACAAAAATCATACCAGACAAATTAAGAAAAGAGATAAAGTACCTTAGTGCTAGAGAGGTTCATGCAACCTCCAGATAAACTCCCACTACCAAGTAAACTGTCTTCGTCATTGACAAACATTCTTTCATCTAATTCACCTTTGTCATGGATAGCCTCGTGATAGTGTGTCTCCAACATCAGTAAACTTGATGACAAAGATTCCCCCTCCAATAATCCATCGAAGTATACTAAGCCATCTGAAAAATGTAAACACCTTGACAATCAATTATAGGCGAGAACAGAAATTCCAAGCGCAGCTTCAATAGAAGTGCTAAGCTAACCTGCATTCAAGTTTTCCAGACTGTCCGCTTTGCATTCTGAAGCCAAACAGGGTTTTCTCTTCAGAATATCCTCAATTAGTTTAGTTATGGAACCCATTATGCTCCTTGTTTCATCCTCAGAGGTTTGATAGATATGACATAATGATGTAATCAGGTCCACTCCTTTTTCAGATTTCATAGCTGTCATAAAAAATTTGTTTAAAAAAATAAAATATTCCAGGCAGGAATGATTGATGAACAACAAATAAGATATACCAAGAATGATATAAAAATAAGTGTCCATAAAGAAGAAGGATACACACGTTCCTAGGGAAGTATGAATTGAACTTAAGCGGAATCATTTACATGATGGGCCCTTTTGTTAAAGTGGACATAGGCTGGGATTGAAGGTTTTTAATTTGCTATCTGCAGATAAATTCTGTGTTGGCAGATAATGGACATTTTATCAACGCTCTGATCTAACAATTGAGCTGCCACGCCATTCAAATAAAATTCTCATAGGATGACCTCACTACAAAATCTGTTCAAGTACACTTAAATGGTATGTTATTTCACAAAATCAATTGACAGAGAAGATAGTAACTGACAGAGAAAATGTTTCTTACCAAAGCGGGGGCAATGACCAATAGAAAACTTCCTATGGTGAACAGGAACATGCACAATCAGAAATCCCTGTCATAAAATAGCAAGAAGATGAAGTGCCAAATGTAACAGTGCTATCACAGATATAGAAACAAAAACAAGACTAACCAATACTGAAACTAAAGCAGTTGTGCATGTCACCAAATCCTTGGAACGGCCAAACGCATGGACCCGAAGCAATATGAACAGCAACCAACCAAACCGATGGTAATCAGCCAAATAGCCTGAAACCTTAGAGGCAACTCCATTTTTGTTGTGATCAGCATTAGCTGCCATAAAAAGGCTCTCATATGCACGCTTGTAATAACTGGATGGCAAAATGAAGATGGAAGACTTAAAAAACTTAAAAAATTGTTATACATTTGTAGAATGACTGACATGAAACACAGTAAAACATTTGGACGATAACATAGTGCATACATGTATGATGCAAATGAGAAAAAGCGTGAAGCAGATCAAAGTATTGAGTTTTTAAGAAGCAAAATTAGTCCACGTTTTATGCTTCTATATGAGATTTTTTCTTCAATTAAACAGCATACTAACAGCAAACTGACTAAACCTTATTATGATCTTCATCATTCACAGAACAAATTGCCTTCCATCATAAAACCTTACATTCAAGTGAGAAATATAAACCAAGACATATTTATATCTATGATGCTCATTGTCTTGTATAGAATTGAAGCCAAGCATTATCAGTTTCAAATGGGTAAAACTTTTCCAGCACTTAAAACATAGCAAAATTTAGCAACACGCATACGACTCTTACTTGCTCAGAACGCTCAGATGCACAAAATTTGCTTGCATCTCCTTCACCTAGAGGAAAATAACATTATCAGTTCAAGACTATCTTGGTCACACCGTTATTATTTCCACCGATTCAAACAAACCTCGAGTTTCTTTTCCCAGTCTACACCATACAAAGCGCCCAAAATATGGCCTGCCTTGAGAAAAAATTGGGGCATCTCCTTACAGAAATCAACGACGCTGAAAATGACAAATACAACGTCTAAGATATCCGAAGCAGTCCATTTAGACAACTAAAAGAAACAGAAACAAAACATTGAACAGATTAATGCAACATAAATTTTTTTGCTCACTTTAGCTTAGTAGCCTTGATAATCTGAGACAGGCCCAAGCTCTTAGTATTGCCGAGTCTCTTCACAGAAAAGAGAACGCATGCGAACCAAAACCTCTCACTTTCATCCGCCTACAATTCGCGACACAAAACAATCTACAACGTCATTTCAAATACAAAACCTACCCCAAAACCAGAAGAAGAAACACCTCAGAAAATACACAGAATACAGAAAGATCTACCGTTCCACCACCAAAGGAGGACGACAGCGCCTGCAAAAGACTCCTGCTTTCTGTGAGCAGCGTCATTGCCTGCTTGCAAGCGTCCTCATCCAACGCCAGATCGAACTGCAGGAATCTCCCAAATCAAAAAAACCAACAAATCCACCAAACTCGACCAATGAAAGTACAAAAGAAAAAAAAAATTGACAAACCTTGCACAGATCTGAGAACCTGGCCTCCAATCCTCCATCCCCGGACCTTGCCCCGCTCGAGAACGAAGCGAGATACGAATCCTCCATCTCCACCATTGAAGACACGCACAGATCAAACCGGAGCTCGGAAACAGCTCAAATTTGGGACTGTCGGCGCCGGAAAAACTCCCGCCGGCGGGGAATTTCGGGCAATCCGATCGGAGGGGACGGGATTGGAGAGCGAGAAGAGTACTTGGGAGGCGCCGTCGGCAAGGTTGAGGAGTGGAGCTGGAGCTATGACAGAGCTAAAGCGTCCCCTGAGCTGCTTTTCGCGGGAAGTGTGATCCCTCTTCCCTTTTGCGCGGGAAAATGCCATGGCATGCCCATGAAAGCCATGGGTCATGTATGCATGACATATAGTCTATGACATCATAGATATCCATTATCTATTACAATTCTCTATATTTAACTTATTAAATGATTATCTAGTTATTAAAGAGAGTTTATTAATACAATTAAAATTTATTCTGTATAGGTTTAAAACATCATACCTAGTTAACTTAATTTAAATATCTTTTAGATTGAGTATAACTTGTTATGACTATATGAAAATAAACTTTTTTATATTTATTTTAAAATAATTTTCATTGGTTATTTTGAAAAAAACAATTAAAATTCTTCTTTGATGATGGATTAATCACATTATTTATTTATTTTTATTTCCATAAATTAAAAAAATTGTCAATATATTGCATTATTTCATTTCTTAAAAAATTTCTATAATATTAGTGTGACATCGCAATTTTGGTTCACACAAGAATCGGATCGAAAATGTCGTAATCGAGTTGAGTTATTTCTAAAGCAGTTAGTTTATAAGACTCGATAATAATATATATCGAAGTAACCCGCTTGGTATTAAGAGAATAAAATATATTGTTAAATATACGTCAAAAATACATTAAATATAAGTAAAAATGTGAAAAAAATAACTGCGATGAGCTCAAGTGTGTATGGCGTTTATTTGTACTCCCACTAAAACAAACTCAAAATCACAAAACATATATATATATATATATATATATATATAATAAAAAAACGTCAATATATCCGGAACTAACTAATAGTCAAAATAGCATAGGAAAGCTGACCCTCCTGTTAAATTAAAATATTTATATACTCATTCACAACCAATATTGGTTGAGAAGGGATTTATATAATTAGTTCAAAGGCAATTTGCAGTGGATTTTATTTTTGAAATCAAACTCAATAGGTATCATCTCTGAGAGATATTAATTACTGAAATAAGATATGTAAAAATGACCTACGTTAAATGAGGTCTATTAAAATAACCATTTAACACGTAATATAATTTGTAAATCAATTCAACAATGGAATATAGAAATAAAAGGAGAGAAAAGTCCTATCGGACCTATGACCCAAGCTCTAATTATGACGATTCTTCTACGCTAATTTGGACTCCAAAATCTACATTAAAATCCATTCATAAGTAAAATACCGTTGTGATGCATTCTCGTAATATGTGTACGCATCAAATAAAAAAGACAATACAAAGTAAATTTACAACTAAACATATAATACACAAATCGATGCATAATAAAAGAAATAACTAATAAACAATTAGTAAATAAATAAATACATTTATTCATAAATAAATAGATAAATAATAAATGCATGAAAATAATAATACACTAATCATAAAATAATAATATCATTATATTGTATAAATATATGGCTAAACACAAATAAATATCACATATATTCATATTAGTAAACATATAAATAAATAAATACATCATCATACTATAAATAAATAAATAAATAATTAGTTAATTTTAATTAATCATGAATAATAATATTATTATAGTCATTTAATACGGAATATGTAATTGTAATTACATTCAAGCAGCTCCACGCCCACACCCCCCCCTCCCCTCCCCCCTTTGGCCCCCGCCCTCATCCGCAACCCATCCCC
>JAVDBV010059900.1:0-16621 GCA_032619315.1 Piper longum
GTCTAGTGATAGCCTCCCCATAAAAAGGCTACGGCCGGGGTGTGTGAGGCACTTGCCCTAGAATTGATGGTGAGAACTTCCCCACAAACAGGGCGTAGTAATCACATGGGTCTAGTGATAGCCTCCCCATAAAAAGGCTACGGCTGGGGTGTGTGAGGCACTTGCTCTAGAACTGGGAGTGAGAGCTTCCCTACAAACGGGGCGTAGCGATCACCTGAGTGCAGTGGTAGCCTCCTCAGAAAAGGCTACGGCCGGGGTGTGCGGATCACTGCGGATACCTCCTCCACATTATTTTGGAGTATAGCGGCATCACTTCACCGCATATTAAAATGAACATAGGAAACTAGTGGAATGTGCTTGACTTGTTTTATCTATTATACTACTTAGTATTGTAATCACTAACGCGGAATTGCCTCCGCAGGTGTGCAGATACGAAATTAGGTGGAAGAAGTCATTGACAACCAGAGCATGAAGCAAGATAAATAAGAGGACTCCCTTTTAATTTTTATTTGAGTTATAGATGTGGCTATGAGAAACGGTCTAAGACTATGGGACAAATATTATTATATCTTGTTTAAAACATAGTTTACTTTGAATGAGTCATATTTATGGTTTGATTTTTAGTAACACCCGGCCATCTAGGCCCAATTAAATAATTGAAAAGTAACGGATATAATGTAATTAGGGTGCAAATAATACGAACTAATCAGAAATTAAGATTCACTTGTAATTCTTTCATACAAATGCTTGGAATTATCTAATGGGTATAGGCTTAATGGGAAGTACGTGTATGTTTTGTTTGAACGGGAGCCATGTTAGTTTTCTGTGGGACGAGAACGATATCATGATGTGATGATTGACAATGTCGGCAAAATAGCTTACATGTGTGTACGTTTGCTAGACATATGAGTCTCTGATAAGAACCTATAAATATATACAAGTTATAAAATAAATAGCTTGCCTAATTAGTATATGATACATCAGTACTTCTGTTATCATGATATGAAATAGAATTGTTTTGTCAATTCTTATGAGGGCGTGTCTTTTTATTTTCATTCTTCTTCTTCTTCTTCTTTTTCTTGTAATTAATAAAATGAAACGGCCGGGAGTGGATCGAGCTAGCTTGACGTTGCGTACAGCTGATGAGGAAGTCTCTTTATGATCATTCGGGTTCAAAGCTGGCGACCATCTGCACCGCCATATTGCAGTGCTGGTGGTGTTATACCGTTCTTAGCCAAAGCAACATTTCTCTCCGGCATATGTAACAACGACAACCAGTTAATCAGCAGAGGAAGCGCACATCATATCGAGCATGTTAAATAATTCAGGCAGATAATGGATGAGAACAATCTATACAAATTATATCAATTTAGGCGCCTTGAAAAGCATCCTACCATTGATTATTTTTCACATTTTACTCTTGTATGGATCAACACAAATGACACGCCTTTAATTTGGATTCATGTAATTTTTCATAATATATAATAGTCGTGTTGGAAGTTGAAACTTGAATTACTAAAGTAGCAAGATCAATCATCAAAGGTAGATGAGTATGAGTAAGGACGTTAGCCATTTTGCATGCATGGTTTAACTACTTCTTTCCTGTTATATACTTCATAATAACGAACAAGTCTGGGTCCTTTATTATACGTGCGTCTAGTTTGTCTTTTGAAACAAAACGGAAACGATTCAATTAATATCAGCAATAATATTAATACGGGATTCTTAATTTGATCTAATTGCATGAGTTTGTATACAACGCAATCTAATGTGTCGACATTCATCAGCAATTAGTGCAACCACGTAGGAGAATTTTTAGACAAGTTATGAAAAGATGAAATTGTTAATTAAGTGGCGCGCGTGTACGTACAATCGGCCTTAATTACTTATGCTCTGGTACGGACCGAACATTCTCGTACCTTCAGTTGGCGCATCGCTTCGTTTTATGCATTTCTTTAAAGTTCATGCAACTCCGTAATTAAGAGATTAATTAACTGCAGTTTTTTTTAAGAAAAAAAAAAACGGAGACTAAGTACGTACATCAGACATGCCGGCTAGTACTACAACAGACTTGAGAAACCAACCACAAAATACTTGGCTCAGGCCAACAACTACAGTTAATCAATGATCAAAGCACATTTTGTTTATTATAATATATCTAGCACTAGTGCTACTCTTACTAATCAGCTAGCACAGTACATAACAGCATATATATAAGATCCTTCAAATAAACGACGCCAGATCATATGATCACTCCCTGCATCCATAATATATCATCAATATCATATATATATATATATATATATATATATATATATATAGAATTAAGACGATTTATTTAGCTAGGGATAGTTAAGAAGTACACAAACATTACAACAACACGAGAGTAGCACCTACAGTACAACAAGATTAACCTGAGAGGGTCATCTCAACTATTTCTGCAGGTTCTTTTATCAGCATCGAGTACGAATCCGGCCAACCAACCGTGAACACAGCCCGGTTTCCTATCTTCTTGCCGCTAACAGTGATTTGTTCTTGCATATAATTGTTCAAATCCATCCTTCTGAACACGAACACAACCCGCCCCTCCTCTGTGTAACCGTAAACCTCCACATACGAGCCAACTCGTATCGCCCCAGAATCAATCACCTCTTGCCATGGTGCAACAAAGTGGTAGCCGCTCAGGTGCTGGGAGCTGTTATTCCCCCTGACATTGACAGGAGCAAACCTGAGTCCCATCTTGAAGAAGCTGCCATTGGCGTAGCGATGGTTGAAGAGATAGCACTCCACCTCCTTCATCACCCCCTTAACCAGGGGCCTCTCTACTTCGGGGGTAAGGATATACCTCATTTCTTGGGTTTCAATGTGCGCCGTAGGTACGAGAATATGGGATTTTGCTGTCTGTTCCAGGAAGGGCTGGGTGAAGTCGATTTCGGTGATGTACATGGCGTCCTTCAACCTGATTGCCAAACTCTGCTCGTGTCAGGCTACTATCTTCCTGTCGGTCGGCTCCATTTCAGATAGATTAGCACCTTCTTTTCTTTAGTACCTGCAAGAAACCAATATTTAACAAGATGACTGATAAGTGGTCAGATATAATTTTCTATGTAGGGAAGGCTCTAATATTGGATCTATTTATATGTTGTGGAAGATGGGCTTGGTGCACATATATATATAGCTTGGGAAATTACAAAAGGTGTACGAGACGGCAATTCTGTTTCATAATTTCTTTTACATGATTTATAGCTCACGTTCAAAGTGGCGTGATGACCTTATAAGAAGGTGACCGGGTTGATGATGATAATGTTCTTATGCATGCAACAAGATGTGATTCATTCATTCTTTTCTTACGTTAAATTATGCATGCGCGTCAATTAGTTGCAACCAATGTGATGTAGTCATATGGAATTCGTGCAGACTGAAGATTAAAAAAATATGTATGTTATACTGTTTTAAAATTAAGCTAACTCTGCTTGATTATATTTTCTAACTTGCGAGTTAGCGACGATCTGTTTTATGGCAGAATAATTTTTCAATCTCTATGTATGATGTTAGTCGCCGGGTAGATAAGTATAAATAAATATTAATAATACCCCATCAATCTTTACGGCCTTTCATCATCAACGAATTTACAGATAATTGCCCTCTCAATGTAATTGGGGTGTCAGAGTAATAATTTGTGCCTTGGAATTAAAAGTAGGATGAATTATCTATACCTTGTAATCTGTTTAAAAACTACTAAAATAAATATTTCAAATTAAGACAAGAAATATTCATAAATCATAATAATAGTATCATACGTCTGTATATAGTATATATTTTTAGTGCTTTTCTAACCATGTGTGTATGCAGAGTGCACATATACAGCTTTGGAGGATAGGATAGATGTTGGGACATTATATGGAATATTTGTTCTCGATCATCTGAGTTGTCTGTTTTCATATAACTCCTAATTTGTATGTACTCTGCGTGATGATTTAAAGGTTTAGGAAATGAAGTTCACAATTTCCGAGTTATGTTTTGAGAGATACTGTATCAAACCAAATATCAAAAGGGAGTTGAAAATTGAAACGACGGCGCAAAGAACAACCAAATACATGAATGAATGGATAACACAGTTTATTACATATCTCTTCCGATCCAGATACCAGACAGAACATCATATGTATGTACCAAGACCCAATTCAAGACTCCACAGTACCTCCTAAAACATCATACTATATATGTGGCGATTTATTTGCTAGAGCTGGGAGAAACCCATATCGCCTTGCATGCCAGATTGATCAACTGTACTACTCAACCAGCCACGACACCGAACAAATCCTGCCTCACAAACACAAACACAACCAATCCTCCCTCTCTATACCCGTAAACATGCACGCGTGTGTCAGCTTTGATCGCCCCAGCAGCAATCACCTCGTCCCAATATGAAACGAAGTGGTAGCCAAGGGAAATATGGTTCATGCGATGTCCAAACTTGAGCCACATCTTGAAGAACCTCCCATCAGGTTCATGGTGGTTGAAGAGGTAGCACTCCAACCCAAGTTCCCCTCCTATTCCACGGCATTGCCGATCTTCGTCCTCGGTGATGAGAAGCTTCACGCTTTGGACATCAACGTGTGAGGTTGGCTTTAGCCGATGGGTTGACTCCATCGCTTCTAGCAGGGATTGGGTGAACTTGATCTCGGTGATGTACTGGGCGTTCTTCATCATGACTATCGTATTCTGGATAAACCAGGCAATCCTCTCAACCCTATCTCCCATTTCAGAAGCACTTCTAATTTGATCTGATTTCTAGCAAGGAATTGACAAGAATGAGCTAGAGAGTATGGTTATATGGAGTGAATATCGCCGGCCATGACTCTATCCTTTGCCTCTATAAATAATAGAATTTGTTCATGTGGGATATGACGGGTTTAGAAGCGCATGATAGATATCCTCGTGAGCTAGCGACTATGTTTCAGGAATTTTTTGCATGCTTCAAACATTGTTAGGGTAGTTGAACTCATATTGTTGAGATTGTAAGTAGCGTGATCGATCGAATCAGATGGACACTCGTTTGCGTGCTTAAAAATCACACAGAGCAGTAAATGTGAAGAAGTCCGTTTCGGGATTCATCTTCATGGTAAAGAGTTGCAACGAAAGTAGTGTGATATATCATCAAATTAGACGAGCAAGATTATTAATGTTCTATATTTTGGATGATTTAACTCTTTGTTTTCTGTTGCACTTTATGACTAGTCGATATTTTACGAAATCTTAGAGGTCCCTCCGAGTTTCCCGTTTCAATTTTTTGAACAAAACGGTGACCATTTAATTATATCATGAGCATCTACATCTATATGGGATTCTTAATTTGATCTTATATACAACACAATCAAACGTGTCATTCAATTTCATCCTGCGACAAGTAAACTAAACTCCACTGTACGCATAAGTTATAAGATAGAGATGGCATGTTAAGTGCTCATGCACCGTGCACGACAGGCCTTTAGTGGGCGGC
Organism: Piper longum; assembly: GCA_032619315.1. Classification (NCBI taxonomy): domain Eukaryota; kingdom Viridiplantae; phylum Streptophyta; class Magnoliopsida; order Piperales; family Piperaceae; genus Piper; species Piper longum. The sequence continues at coordinate 5,504 of JAVDBV010059900.1, forward strand.
CGAAAGTTCTCGTACCTTTCTTTCGTTGGTTGGTGCATGCAGTACATTTTATGAGTTTCTAGTTCATGTAGAGAGAAAAACTACAATAAAAAGAAATGCCGGCTGCAAGATCAGACTAATAATATAGAAAGCTAACAAGAGAATACTTCGCCAACAATTTATTTATCACAGACACATTATATTTCATATCAATCATCATAGTACCACTCTCACGCACTAGTGGTGAGCATGTTTCTCTAAAAATTTGGTTTTAAAATAGTTTGGTTTAGTTTTCGGTTAGCTGGAAGAGAAATTGAGTTCCATATTAATATTTTAGCTTGGAAACCGAACTGAAATAACTTTCTTTCGTCCACTGGCTCGTGGAGAAAAGTGACAGTCTACATGTAAATGATACACACGTTCAGTTTTTCGGCAACCACCGTCATGTCAAAAAGTGCATGAAGTTGCGTTGGAAAAAAAAATGTAGGAAGTTCCATTCCCAAGTTTACCTGTTTGTTCTACCTGAATACAACCTAAAATTGAAAAAGATGATCACATTTTGCATCTCTATCTTGGAGAATCCTACGTCCTCCCGTGCTCAACGCTCAAGAATTAGAGGTGCCACCTGCAATAATTTAAGACTTTCATTTATATTAATTATTATTAAGAAAGTATTGAAGTATAATTCTATTCATATTAAGAATTTTTTAAAAATAGTAAATTTTAACATAATTATGATTTTTTTAGAATTTATATTTATTTATTATTATTATTATTATTTTTAATTAAAAACAAAGAGTATGATTTCACGAAAATTAAAATCATTTAAAAATAGTAAATTCTATTTAATTATTAAAATTTTAATCAAATCAAATTTTTTTACTTATTAATACCTAATCAGTTAAAATTATTATTTATTTTTTACATAAAAATAAAATTATTTTAATATTTGTATATAATAGTTGACTTCCAAGAATAAATATTATTTATTAATAAGTTTTAAATAATCACGAGTCCCATCTATATGATTAAATAATAAAACTAAAATGATAATCTTAAGACTAAATAAGAAAACACCAAAAAGGAAAACATTGAGTCTCCTTGGAAAATAAATTCTATCTACCATAATTCAATTCCTTATTTGCAAGAAGTACCCCAAATAAGGTGTGCTTAATGCGTCCTCATATGCCGCTGCATTTCTGATCTCTTCTCCTGAAAAATAACACATGCAGTTTTTAGATGCAATCCTTCAAACAATTCATATGGCATAAAAAACAAGTAGCTACTTAGTAATTGTTTTTCAAGAAAAAAAGAAGAAGAAACAAGGAGTTACTTAAGAGCAGTCTTCTGGTTTTGATTTTATATTTTTCAATGTTCAAAGTCTAGACCCTGCCAATTCAGAAACAATAACAACCAAAAAGAAATAACATGAGCAGAAGCAAGTAACAGAATCGCCAAATAAATTTTTTTTTACCACTTTCTTCTTCTTCGGATTGAGAGTCGAAAAATTCATTAGCACCGGAATCAACAACATGTCCAGAGTTTACAGGATCTGTTTTAAAAGTAGACTCGACAGAGCAGTTGGGAGAACCTCAAACCTTTTTTTGCTCATGGATGTCTACGAATATTCAAAAACAAATCACAAGGCTCCATTAAGGACCCAAAAAAACTCAATGATATACATATATTTGAAAGGAATCATGAAATTTATGAAAAAATCACAACAACAAGCAGAATCCTTGAACCAAAAAAAAACAAAAACAAAATCACAGACCTCCCCAATCAGTCAAAATGGAGCTAGAAGTACGAATGGGCTAATTGATGGACCTATAGAGAACACAGTGATGTCTGAGCCCGGGTTCGAACCGGGGGACCTCTAGTATGTGAGACTAGCGTGATTACCAACTACACCACCCAGACTCTATGACCTTAGTTTTGAAATGAATTTTTCAATATAAAAAACCGTTTTCTATACACGTAAAATTTCGATTATGAGTTATTAATTTACAATAATTTTGTTTTAAATAAAATAATTATCAAATAAATTGTGCGGAGAGTGCATTGCAATGCTTTATTATATGATAAATGATGATACCAACCTGTCGGATTTTTTTTGCTTGTTCATTCACTAGCTTAGATTATATAGATTGATTTGTTTACATTTGCATCATTTTTGGACAAAAATTGTGAATATATATATATTACAAAATGCATCAAGGTATATCCTGGATCACCGTATGAACAAATAGTTTTCGTTGATTTTTTTTTTGATATATTTGCTTGAAACATAACCTTAGTTTGAAAACACAGACGTAACGAATTTCCTGTGAAAAAGGAAGATTAATTTAGCTACCAGTACTCTTTTGTATATGTACATGATCATGATGCATCTATGCATGACAATTGATTAAACCAGCTTTACTACTCAGTATAACACCGGGCTGAATGAATTAGGTAGCCAATAAATGATTTGGAATGTTAATAGTCATCCTTCTCCCATCTGTTATAATAAATTCAATTTGGAGGGGCCTCTACAATTGACTCTTGGCCACCGCAGATGCAGTTTGGTAACCAAGAACAACCATGTCTACATCTTACATGATGTCCTTCACCTGTATAGTGTATAAATCAGCAAGCTGTGGATGTTAATAGTTCACTAGGCCAGGATTTTTTAATCTTAGATCTCAGGAGGGAAAGCAAGATGGGTTTGGAGGTCTGGATCTCTATGATCACTCTCTCACTGCATCTGATTTTTAGATTACAATTAGCAAACTCATTCTTGGGTTTTTAAGATTGTTAGTTTTTTTTTTCTCTCCAATGTTACACTCTGTAGACCATCCCGTTGTAGCTTATTGGTATTTGATGTGCTTGAAATATGCCTCGGTATAGAGTGATGTGGAAATTCTGGGATAGGAATATCGGTTCGTTTTGGAAGAATCAATTAATGATAACATGAAAATTGTTTTCAGTAAGGTGCTGCAAATATGTAAAGATGGGTATTAAAAGAAGAGCGAGGGAGTTAAATTGATTTTGTCTGAAATGATTCATTATCAGTGCTAATGGGAGGCTAGGTATATGTAGAACAAAGAGAAAGGGAAGAACGCTACATGTTTGGGTTCAAATTATATAATCTGATTGAGTTTTTACTTCTATAGAAAGAAACTATATAAACTCCCGGAGCTTCCTACAGATGATAATAAGCTTATCTTTTACGGGCTTTACAAGCAAGCAACTGTTCAGCCAGTCAACACCAGTAAGTATCTAATTATAGACTGGATAGATTGTTAACAGACTTACCTGTTCTTAAACCGTACTTTGCAATCTGGTCTACAAACACAAAAAAAAAAAAAAAACTTAGCCTTTGTACATTGATCACAATATTTGTCCAGCATACTTGAGCAAACAAAATGCTCCACAGTCATTGGGAAAGCTTACATTCTAGTTTTCTGTTTGGCAAATTTTATAAGGCAGGCCAGGGATGTTTAACTTGAGGGACGGAAAAATGGGATGCTTGGAAAGCTGTTGAAGGGTCTGATATCCTGACCCAGAGCATATGAGTATTTTCTTGTTTAAAGCTTCTGACAAAGTGAAAAAAATTTACTTGTTTGATTCAAGGCAAATCAAAGGAAGAGGCAATGAGTGATTATATAACCAAGGTCAAGCAATTGTGGAGGAGGCTGGTGTTCCATCTTCATGGTAACTTCATCTCCAAGTTTCAAGGCAACATATGCAGCTATTGTATGTGGGTGTCAAAATCCCATATCTATTGGGGGGTGCTCTCTCCTTATATAAGGGACTCTCTCCCCTCAAGTTTAATTCATTCTAAAGGGTAATCTCGAATTACCTACTTCCCTTTCTACCGGTAGTAATTATTTTTTCTACCATCGGTAATTTTTTTTATCTTTGTAATATTTTTCTTTAGTGAAATATTATTTTGGTAGTGTCCGAGGACGTAGGCAATTGCCAAACCTCATTAAATTCTGGTGTTTGTTCTTGTTCTTTTCTTGTCTATTTAATAGGTATTGTCGGGTATAGTTTGTGTTAATTATTGTGCTATTTATATTACTTGTCTTGATAAAATTCTGTCTAGGAGTTGGTTTTTAAGTGGACTATCGTGTCCCACCAATTTTCTTGGAAATTTTATCTTGCGGTGATTTTTTAGTACAATCGTTTTCACGCTTGTCATCACGGTAATAGTTCTAACAATAAACTAATTATCTTTGGTGAAAATTACCCGTTTTTCACAACAGCAGCATCCAAGTTTCCCTGCGGCCGTTCATGGCATCTTCTTTTTCTGTTATACTTGTGCAGCAATCTGAAAGTAGCATATTTGTTGTACTCTGTTTAAACATATAGGCAGTGTGGTTGTAATTTTCTTCTCTCGAGTTCATATATGAATACAAAAAATGGTGGTATGGACCTGTCCATTTATATAAACCTTTAACAGATATTGCCCAAGCGAGTTTTTTCAGATTGGAAGGTCCCTTCTGTCTATTTCAACTTTGGGCCAAAGCGGAGTTGACTAGAGACAGTTCTGCAAGTGCATTCCTCCGTAGTTTTTTGGCAGCCAGTTGAATCTCATAGGCCATTAATTTTTTAGTCTCCAACAGAAGGTGATAAAACACATTGTTTTAAGAAAATTTACTTGCACAACCAATAAAAAAAAATCTAATCACTGGAAGAAATGTTCAGCTGAATTCACGTCCGGGACCTATTGATCTGTTTCAACATTGTTTTTTTTGTTTTTTTTCGATTATGCTTGGCATAAAAATAGGAAAAGACTAAAAAATATCAGAAAAGAGTACGCAAAAAATAAAAAATGCTTTCGTTGAGAGTTGAATTCACTTCTTCCCGCTTACTTAACGGGTGATCTCTAACGAACTGAGCTATTCTTTTAGCTTGTTAATATATTAAAATTTGTTTAAATGTTTTCTATATAAGGACGACAGTATCTACCATTTTTTTAGGGGCTTTCTTGGACAATTTTTAGCCAACAAGAGCTTAGCCCAGAAAAAAATTGTATAATGGCATTCTCTCTAAAAAAAAAAAAATTAAAGTAGAATGGCAATTTTGAGCTAACGAGAGCTACCACCTGTACAACGTATAAAAGGGTGGCAACCAAGAACACAGCAATGATGGCCGATTTCTAGTCGTCCTCTATGGCCAAACAATGCTGCCAGGATTTAGCACCACTACCTCACGTACAAGGGATGACAACGAACCTGGGCTGGTTCAGGTATCACTCTGAACTCTAGAGTCTGCAGTAATGCAGATGCATTTTACAATAAATGGCATATACCTTATCAAATTACATGATGAGACTTCATAACATGATCATTGTTGATTATTTCCAGCTTGCGGAATATTTAGTATCAGAATTAAAAGGAGTTATACAGGCAGCTAACAAAAGAAAACCACAAAATGCATCCATTAGTGTAAGCCTACATACTTTACCTTTACACTGAAAAGCCACTTAAACAGTCATTTAGTATCTTCAACTAATTGCAATGCACTCCATGCATTCAGTTGTCCATACAATGAGATCATTCACCTTTAGGGGGAGGGGAACTTTAACCTAAAAAACTTTCAAACAAAAATAATCTTCCAGGTATTTCATACCCCAACCATTTCTTTTGACAAGACATGAGTTTTCCACCTTTATTCCAAGAGTTGGCATTACAGTGTCGCATCATCCCTTAATCCCACCATACTGTCCAAAGTAGCAATGCATGCCTGAACCACACACTTGTCATCTTTTTTTCTGGAAATTTCTAGCTTATTAACAGTAACTTTGGATACTCCGTATATAATCAAAAGAGTCCTAACTGATCGAAAAGTAGAACCGCCAGGTTGGACACCTGAATCAATCATTTGGTAAATAACTGATAAGCTTCTCTAAATCTCCCTTCTGAAACATGCAACCCAATGACAATGTTGTAGCTTATTGCATCAGAAACAAGGCCCTTTTTGTTTATGTCTTGTGCAAGTCCATTTGCATCACTAAATCTTCCCAATCTTTTGTACATACATAACATCTTTGCATAGGAAAACTCGTTGACCTTTCCCTTTTCCTTCAAATTCTCAAATACTCTTTCTGCCTTCCTGACCATGGATCGCTCACTGTAAAGATGAATCATACAATTTGATAACACATCAGGACCTCCCTCAGAAGAGCAAAGCGGGTGATAAATGTTTTCAGCTTCCTGTAGGTATCCAACTTTCGTGTACAGTTTGATCAAAGAGCAATAAACAACTGAATTGCCACTAAATCCAGCCTCCATCATCTGAACATAATTGGTTGCTTCATTGACAATTCCAATTACCGCAAAAGCATTTAGTAGTACTCCAAAGACCATGATGTCTGGTTGCAAACCATGTGAAACCAATTTTTTGAAGAGTTCTTCTGTCATAACACGTTCACCATGCTTAGCAAAGATGGCAATGACAGCACAGTAAGGGACACAATCCTGCACCCGGCCAGCTTCTTGAATTTTTCTAAGGTAGAACCAAGCCCGGTAAGGAAGGTCAGCTACTGATAAAGTTTGTATCAGACAGCTGACATGTTTTATCATATTTTGAGCCCTGCCATAAGCCTTAATCATCACATTAAATTCGAGTACACTTAAGTTCCTGCCACTTAGGCAACAGCCAAAAGCCTTTTCAGCAAGAGCATAATGACCTCCCAAATGCATCAATAGTAGCAGCATAGCACTCAGGGCTCACATTTCGCCTACAATGGAATCTCTCGAACCACAACCAAGACTTGTCTGCAAACCCAGCATCCAAGTACATTCGAGTCAATGCAGTCTGAGTAGGCTCATCAATCTCAAGGCCCCTTTCATCCATTTCAGATACAAGTTCCTCAGCTAGTCCAACCATATGCCTAATGGAGAAAGCACACAAAATGGTACGGTAATTCACGTTATTTGGCTGGAGGCCATACTTCTTCATCTGTTTAAAGTATTCAACAGCCTTGTTAATGTTACCATATTTAGCAAAAAGAATTATAAGAATGTTGAACGTTCTAGTGTCAGGTGGGAATTGTAGTACTTCCATTTTTGCTATAAGGCCCACAACTTCATCCAGGCATCCACGTGTACCACATAAATTGAATCATTGTGTTGAAAGTGACAGTGGTAAGAAAAATTCCTTCCTTCAACATCTGCCGAAATGTATCAGAAGCTTCTCTAAGCTGACCTTCCTTACCATATGTATCTATGAGTGTGATGTACGTGTATGAGCTAGAACATTTTGGGGCTGCAATTTTTGGCTTTGACTAGCTCCATCCTGATTTCTCAACATTTTTCCAGATAACCACTCCTTGTAGAAGCGGTCAGCTTTTTCAAAGTCTCCAAGTTTTTGTAGGTTTGGACAACAATCCCCATGGTAAATTCATCTGGCTGTAGCCCTTGTTTCTGCATCTTGTCCAACCAAAGGAGGGCTTCTTCTTTAAGGCCACCTTTACTGTAAACATCTATCAATGTGCCATATGCATTTGTGGGAATTATTTTATTTCTCTCCATATCACTCCACACACTCTCCACTTCTTCCCATCTTTGAGCTTTCCCCAGTATCTTAAGCAATATGTTATAATGAATATCATTGATTTCATAACAGCCCTTATGCTTAAACCACCAAAAGATTTCAAGCGTACACAACCAAATGGACTGCTCCTTGAGGATTATACTCCTTTCCTTATTACTCAGTGCATCCACCCATTGTCTCAACGCTTCATCAATATCATCAATCCTATCCAAAGAAAGCAGCATTGAAAGGATACACCCTCCATGAGACCTTCACTTCCCCGTCTGTCTTATATCCTCCTGCCCGTCCAAATTCTTCTCTTCTTCAACAACTTCCGTCCTTGGCTCAACCGGCCCGCCACCAGCCATACCCCGACCCTCCTCTGTCTCCAAACAACCCCATTCTGGAAATTAACCTTCTTATCCACCCGCTCCTTCCCACTCCTCTCGAGACACAGACCATCAACCAAATTCATACCATCATGCCTCCTCCCAACACCAACACCACCACCTCCATCAGCAACCAACGCAGAACTATAGGCTTTGCCAGAAAGCAGAGGTAAGACACAACTAGTATCCAACTGTAGGACTATACCAAACATTCTGGGAGGCTGCATGCATGTGCTGTTCCAACAGCTCCACCACCCAGGCCTTTAACAGCCTCAACACCCACAACAATCTAATGATGGACAACATTCAATCATTCGCAACAGGAAGGACTAAAAGAATCGATTTTTAACACAACAGACAGCGCTACCGGTGGCAAAAATTAGTGGTCATGCTCGTTCTGAAGCGTAGAATCCGAAAATCGAATCAGAAAATGGAGAGATGGAAGCTAACCTGCGATTGGAGGTGGACGAAGGCCGCAGTTGAGAGGGTTTTGGGAGCTCCAACCTCCTTTTATTATTACTACTATTATTATTATTATTATTATATTTATTTATTCATTAATAATAATAATAATAATATTATTATTATTATTATTAAACAGGCCGGTTTAGAGGTAAAAAGGAAGCCCAGGGAAAACCCTGGAAATGCCACTGCGGTTAGACTTTTTTACGGAAGTGTCACTTCTCAACGAGTTCAAAAGAATTGAAACACATCTGAGCTGGACTTTTTAATATATTTATATAATTATGGGTTTTTTCAAGCTTTTATACAATTAATTAATTATATTATATTATATTATATGACACGGTTAAATTTTATATATTTAATTAAATTTAATACTTTTATAGTTATGGTACAGAATCTCAATGCTAACTTTTAAAAAACGAAGAACAAATGTTTGTAGATTTAAGTACAGAAAGGTACTAATTAGGATAAATGTAGGGAGTAAAAATATGGAATTCTTTGCATATTTATTGGTTTTTATTTGTAATTTGATCATTACAAAAAAAGTCTTCGATGATTTATGTTTTTTGAGTTTTTTATTATAAATTAGAAAATTATTGGTTACTGCTGTCAACGGAGTACAATCTTAGTACACAAAAGTGTAGACGAAAACTTTGTATAGATACATCTTGTTCTGTCATCAACTCTTAAAGTTTGGTGACCTTATTCTTTACTTGTGAATGAAATTATAGGCTAATGAAGATTATAAACACTTGGTCAGCAATACTAATTCATCAAAAATCTAAATTATTGCAATATAAATATCGTTATCGCGACATAAGTTTGTAAGTAAAGGCTTAATTTACACCAAAATAAACAATAGCCATCTTCAACCTTGATCGAGTATTGTAGGGAAATTCTGTACGCCTATGTTTGCATCATCTTCCTGGTCTCAACAACTTCATTCCACCTTCCACATCTAGTATACTATTATGCAGCAACACACAAGCTGCATCTTTTCTGGTTCCAAGACAAGCAGAGCTTTAGCAGTTTTTACTTTCATTACAAGATTAATGTGGAAGCCGCAGAGAACCACCTATGACAGCTTTCGGCAACACTGGCATGTCCAAGATCAGTTCTGCTTCTTCCAAAAGACTGGCTTTACCAAGAAAGCTCACCATACAGCCATAGTGTTCAATCTCCTGTTGGATATTGTAAGCAGACTCTACGAATGTCGCTCACCAATTTTTTTAATTAAAACAATGAAAAGAGCCACCAACCAAGCAAACTTTACACACTTTGAAAATGAATAACCAATTAGATACTAATCAAAACGTATATCAGCCTTTCATTTGATTAATTATAAGCAATCAAGTCCTCGACATCAAAACGGATTGAAGACTGCTAAAGCATATGATACAACAATTATTATTTTCAAATTCTTCGATGAGCAAAAAAACAGTGCAATGTCCTCTTGAACCCACAAAACATTCGGAAACCATTATTATTGCTCCAGAAGAAAACAAGGAAAACAGGAGTTCTCTTGCGAGCCATCCTCCATGATTTCGTTTTGTGCTCAACCAGCCTAAAACAGAAGGCAAACAACAGTCTCTTTCTTGTGATACAGACCCACTCATCAGACGACAGTCACCCCAAATTTCTCATTTCTTATCCCCAGTCACCACAAACCTTACATTGAACAATAAGGGTTCTCTAACTATCATTCTTAATCGACATATGAGAAGATGAGATCAACAAAGTTCACTTTGCTATATGATTAAAAAAAATATAAACCAGGTGATAAGAAAAGGATTAGAGTGAGTTTGTATCATATCTTCACTGATTTGTGAAGAAAAATGAAACAAAGAAGACCACAGCAAAATACATATTGCATCATATTAAATGAAATACTTGTTTTCGCTCACATAATCTGAATTGAGTAGTTATCTGAGATTAATGACCAAGAAAACAATACACAGGAACTATAAAACATTCCTGATAGTCGCCTAAGTTGTTTGGTTTTGAGCAATAGCCACTTCTAGTTGGAAATTATGTAGCCATCTCTGCATATCACTCCTTCCATCAGCAGCTCGGAGAGAACCCAACTGAACAGGCCACTGACCCGATTGGTCTATGGTTCAAGCCCCTTAAGACCAACACCTTCATTCTGCGGAGAGAACTGCTTCATAAATTCCTGGTAGCAATTGACGTCATTGTATTGAGGCAGCAGTCCATGCAAGCATGCGTGCATGCAGGGGATATATATTATACATATATTATGCATGCGTTTGTACGCTTTTGAAAATGTTAATTTACATATTTTAGTGCTAGGGTGCAACATTTAAAGGCGTACGACTGGTACAAGTTTGTGAGAGGATTTGGTTCATGGTTCATATAATACTAGGCATGATGCAACCAGATATGTGGAATGTATTAGGGATAGATTTTAATTTTCAATTTTTTTTTATCTTATTAAATAATAAGATAGACAATAATTACATGTATCTTAGAGGCAAACACTAATTCATACATAAAGTCTCATTTTTATCTTATCTAAAACAATGAGATATTCCATTTTTATCTCATCATAGATAAACCTATAATATTTTAAAAATAGATTCTAATTTTAAAGATATATTCTAATTATATTATTTTTATTTTAGTTTTATTATATTTTGATTAGCTGGTTATCTTAGTTTTAATTCTACATCAACATTTTTTTTTAATAAGAGCATGGAAAATAATCTAACGTAAAGACTTACAACCGATTATTTTCTTTTAT
>JAVDBV010059901.1:0-22405 GCA_032619315.1 Piper longum
TATATATATATATATAATATAAAAATTATATTATTATATTATTTTATCGAGTCGAGTTCGAGTTATAACGGAATCGAGTCGAGTCAAACATGACCTTGCTTAAGCTCGGCTCGTAGGATTCAAGTTCGAGTCGAGTTCGAGTCAAGTTTGAGTTCGAGTATTTAAATATCGAGTTTCGAGTCGAGTCGAATCGAGCCGAACGCCAAATACTCACGAGGTGGCTGGCTCAATTAGCAGCCCTAACAGTGAATTTGCTCTCCACGGTCGCATTTTTTATGACTCGGTACCCCGGCCACTTCACCCGCTGGCCGATGACGACGCCGGGGCCGGTGTTGGCGTACTCCCTATAGTAGGGCGTCCTGAGCGCAAACTCCCCACTCCCCTCCGACCAACCTTGGGGATCTATGTGGTCGTCAACGTAGGATTGCATGTACACGGTCTTCGAATACCCTTTCCATGGCCAGCCCAGGTGCGTTTTGATGGTGCTCTTGACAGGGACCAAATCGTCGCTTGGAATTACTTGGCATTTTGGATGGAGGTGCCAGTGTTCAGTTTTGGGCCGGTCCGGCCCTGGGCCGTCACCATGTTGCCCTGGTTGGCCACGGGCTTGCGCGCCACCAGCTTGCAGTTCTGGAAAACAACGGCGACGTTGCCGAAGACGAAGTCGACGGTGCCGGTAATGGTGCTGTCCCGGAGGAACTGGCGGAGGGAGTGAGCGTAGAGTGTGTCTTGGTAGGCGTTCATCTTGCACCGGTTGATGACCGACATGCTGGTGCTTTTGCGGCCCTGCCGTGTTCTGAAACCCAATGATGTCTTGGGCAATGAATCCATCTCCAACGGCAGCTGCATGAATATATAGAAGGGAAGAAGATAACAAAATTTTCCGTTCTTGTATATATGATCTTGCACAAAACAATGAACACCGTGCATAAAACTTTATTTGAGTTCCTCAATTGGGCAATCTTATTCGTTACACATCTCATTTCTTTCTCCGTTCCTAATTACACATAGTCAAGCAGCCTCACTCATTTCTTTTGATTGAGTTCCCCAATCGGGTTGCAGGGCCAAAAACAAGTTTGGGTGGAAAGAAGCAAAGCAACATTTTAGAGTACCTCTTAAATAGAAGAAATTTAGACGTCAAGAGAAAGTCCTGAGTAAAGCCTCATTTTACAATACTCATACATGTTGAGTGACTAAGTATTTATAATAGATTCTTAGATTTTTTTATAAACATTCCTCACAAATTATCTTTGCACTTCTCACTGCCCTAATAAGGATATAATTATTATCAATTATAAAATTCAACATTCTTATAAAAAGGTTTTATGTCAAATTAATCAAAAGTTCTATCTTGTAATTGCAAATATATAAAATCACATATAAGCAAGTTTTGTTTGGTTTTTTTTTTCTTTGAACAATAAGGAAAAAGAAATAATAAGATTTTGCACATGAGAATAGTAAACCTCATCACCTTTTCCACTTGGCATTTTGATTATGTATTTATACAAATTTCAAAGCATACAATTAGTATTATAGACTAGTTAACCTATTCTCCTTCAACCTTATCTCGGGCGGGGCTGAAACAAGCACCATAAATGAATATATATGAAAAATAAATTTCAATAATATCCAATAAGATTCACACATGATTTACAAAGTTAATATTGTGATAATTGGAATCTGCTATGGTAACCATTTAGAGTAGGGAAATACTTTATGTACCACCAATTTTTTTACTTACACAACAATTATTTTAGGACAAACAAATTCATAATAAGAAAAAAATGGGGGAAAATTAATTAGTCTTCTACATAGCATTACTCTTTAGAGTACTTGTACGATCACAGTTCAAAATAAAAATTGCATCAAGGCAAAATAAAATTAATTTAATCGAATAAATTTATAAAGGAACGACTCATGATAGTTATTTTGAATATTGTGGAGGTTTGGAGAAATAACTCATATTGGTCAAACTTAGAAGAATGAAGTCTTTATTGGAAAAAGTTGAAAATATATGTGGAAGATGGAGCAATTTGGATAAGTCCAATTATTTAAGATTTGTCATTTGACATAACCAACTTGATTTATTTTAGATTTATTGATAAATTTTGGATAAAATCAAAATAAAATCTCAAATATAACCGAAAATCTTCCCAAAAGTCAGATTTGCAGATAGAGATGCAAAACATAAAAGAATATTTTTAGACATTCCTAGTAATTAGCCATACCCCAAGTTCTTTATAAATAGAGCCTCACATTCCCATTTTCATTCACAGATTAGAGGTTCTCTAAGAGGTTCGGGCAAAAATTGGTAAATTTTAGGAGAACTCAAATAAAGTACGTCTATTGAATCATCAGTATATTTTTTTAGGCTATTTAACCAAAAAAGCTAACCTAGTCTGGTTGAGTCCATGGGCTCGCCCGACTTGGTCCAGCTTCCTTGCTAACATCATCTAGCCCTAGTCTGGTTGAGTCTATGTGCTTGTCTGGCTCAGTTCAGTCTCTTCGCTAGCCTCTGTTGAGTCAATGCACTCTCCCGGATCGGTTCAGCCCATTTTCTAGTCTGGTTGAGTCTATGTGCTCACCCGACACAGTTCAATTGGCTTAGTTGAGTTACAAACCCGTTTCACCTTGTTGAGTAGAATCACTGATTCAAGGTTGTTGACTTAGGTAGTCAATTTAATTCTGATTCGACTAACATGAGTTGATAAAAAAATTTACTAAAGAGAGTACTTAGATCGAATTGGTACACATTACGTGTATCACAAGTGACAAATATTCCTTTAAGTACTATACTTGTTAAATTACAACTATTGTCAAATGATGGATTCGAAGCTTAAAACTACAGTGAAGTGAAGGAAGGATCTTTATAATTAAGGTTTTTGTTGTAAACTTTTGTACCTCAAAACATTTATCAATGAAAAGTTGAACTTGTGTTATTTTTTTTGTGCAAATTTTATACTTAGTAGTTAATTTAATTGTGATATTTTTTAATGACAAGTAAGCTTGGTATAATCCCGAATTCTAGCATTTGCATCGCATAAGCCCTCAACGAATGAGGCAACAACCCTCATTTTTGTCTTTGAGTTTGCTCAATAAGCCAGACACGGGCCAATATTTTGCACAAATGTCTAGTGACTCCATTGGGGACCTGCTTAAAAGGTTGTCGTGACACTGAAACTATTTACATTTTTTACAAATTGTTAGAACTATGGCTATATGGCCATTAAATTTCTCCAAAGATTACTCACAACAAGATCCTTCTACCTCTTTTTCAGCATTGCAAGGCTTTGACCATGATGTTGATATCCTTGATAGTGGCGAAATCATTAAAAATTTAATTCATAAAAATGAAGACTATACGAAAAAGTTTGAAGCTATTGTGAGACAACAAAAAGAGAACTCCTCTTATGAAAGTACATTTATTGGGCAAGGCAATTGTTGTAGTAAACTTCAAGAGATTGTACATTTTCTTGATTATTCAAGTATATTAATTTATACTCTTTCCTCAAATGCCAAAAACCAAGTCAAAACCTTGCCAATTAACTAAAACAAAAAGCCCTGAATAAGCGTATCAACATGAGAAAGTAAAACAAACACTTCCTCTACCCATTTTTGAAATAATGCCTCGAAAAATAAATCCAACAGTTGTCAACGAACAAATGGAAGCTAAAAAAATGCTTTCAGCTCTACCACTTTATCAATTGCACCTCAAGAAACAACCCAGACAGCAATTTTTAGACTTGCGTCGAAAAATGATACTGACATTAATTCTTCTACACAAAACATTGCTTACTTCAAGAGAAATGCTTAACGGCAACGATGACATCTTTGTCAGCAAGTCACCATGACATGAATTCTTCTAATAGCTCTTCGGTACATCTCAACTCAATGACTTCAACTTCTTTTCATTTGTCACCAATTCATTTTGAAATACACTCTTGTAGGCCTCCACCAAACCAGAATAGCCATCATCATTATTTATGGAAAAATCACGTTATCTATAGACTCACAAGTTATCCATTTGGCCTGAACATGCATTGAAAATACTTTTGTTTGTACCTCAATTTTCCCTCATTGCCAAGCTTAAGAAGGGTTATCATTTTCTTGTTAATAATATTAAATCAAATTCTAATCATATCAATGTTGATAACCAGTGTTTTGAGATGATCAATGACCTATTCAATGTTCAAAATAACTCAAGTCCTCACGTGCTCATATCCTAGAGCATTTTTTATCATCTAATTTATTGATTGTGACAAAATTTTCAGCCTATGTTTTGTTCTCTTCTTTATATGATCATTTCTTTATATCCTTGCTAAAAGTAAGCACCAACATACCCATTTTAACACTTATTATTTATTCTCAAAAGGTTTGGTGTATTAATGATGAGAGCTTTGAAGTTTTAATAAATGATGAAAATAAAGTTTTTAATGTCCCTATTCTTATATGTCCAAGACTTTGTTTTTTTCTTGGATGGGTTTAACCTACTTAACATGTTCCTAATTTTTTTCTTTGCTTGGATTAGATCAAAATAAAAAAAGAAGCAAATGCAAAAAAAAAAGAAACAAAAGCAAAAAGGAAAAGGCACAAGTTTGCATTATTAGCAAAACATCTTTCAAGTAAATGAGGACTCCCATCTAATAATGACCGTTATTTTCAACCACTTATCCCCAACTTTTTTTCATTAACCTTGATTATAATCTTTTTGGTTATTTTTCAAAAGCTTAATTGAACTTTATGTCATTACTTTTTCGTTTTACACTCTTGACTCACAATTAGTGGGGACTAAAGGACGATCACAGTTCAACATATAAATGGTCTCGATGTAAAATGAAATACATTTAATTGAATAAGTCTTCAATAAGTGAGTTATAAAGAAACGACCAGTGATAATTATTTTGAATATTATAGAGCTTTAAAGAGATAAGTCATATTGGTCAAACTTGGAAGAATGAAGTCTTCATTGGGAAAAGTTGGAAACATGGGTGGACGTTGGAGCAATCTTGGATAAGTCCAACTATTTACAAATTTGTCATTTGACACAACCAATTTCCAATTATTTATAGATTTGTCATTTAACACAACCAACTTGATTTATTTGAGATTTTTTTATAAATTTTAGATAAAATCAAATTAAAATCTCAAATATAACCGAAATCTTTCCAAAAGTCGGATTTACACATAGAGATGTCAAACATAAAAGAATATTCTTGGGCATTCCTAATAATTAGCCACACCCTAAGTTCTTTATAAATAGAGCCTCCCATTTTCATTTTTTATTCACAGACTGTAAGTTCTCTAAGGGGCCAGGCTAAAAATTGGTAAACTTAGGGAGAAAATTCAAATAAAGTTTGTCCACCAAATCATCAGTGTATTCTTTTAGGCTAGTGAAACAAAGAGGCTAACCTAGTCTAGTTGAGTCTATGTGCTCACCCAGCTCGATCCAGCCTCCTTAGTAGCCTAGTCTGGTCCTAGTCTAGTTGAGTCTATGTGTTTGCCCAGCTCGGTCCAATCCCCTTTGCTAGCCTAGTCTAGTTAAGTCCATGTGTTCACCAGGCTCGGTTCAATCTCTTTGCTAGCCTAGTTTGGTTGAGTCCATGCACTCACCAGCCTCAGTTTAGCCCACTTACTAGTCTGGTTGAGTCCATGTGCTCGCTTGACATAATTCATTTGGCTTAGTTGAGTTACGGACTTGCTTTGCCTTAGTGAGTAGAATCACTGATTCAATGCTATTGACTCAGTTAGTCAATTTAATTCTGATTCGACTAGCCCAAGTTGATCAAACAATTTTTTGTGCGCTTATTGGTCAGGTTTGTATTTACTAAAGTGAGTATTTAGATCAAGTTAGTATATAGTACGTATATCACAAGTGACAAATATTCCTTTAAGTAACTACACTTGCTAAATTGCAATCATTGTCAAGTGACAGATTTAAAACTTAAAATTTGTGCAAGGGCAATATAAAATCAATTGAATTTGAATAAATCTTCAATCGGTGATTTATAAAGGAACGACCCATGATAAATGAAGATACTGGTCAAACATAGAAAAATGAAGTCTTCATTGGAAAAAGTTGGAAATATGGGTGGACGTTGGAATAATTTTGGATAAGTCTAATTATGTACAGATTTGTCATTTGATACAACCAACTTGTTTTATTTGAGTTTTTTAGATAAATTTTAGATAAAATCAAAATAAAATCTCAAAGATAACCAAAAATATTTTAAAAAGTCGGATTTGTACATAGAGATGTCAAGCATAAAAGAATATTCTTGGGTATTCCTAATAATTAGCCACACCCCCTGTCCTCTATAAATAGATCTCCCCATTCTGATTTTTTGCTTGCAGACTAGAGGCTCTTAAAGAAGTCAAGCAAAAAATTTGTAGACTTTAAGAGAAAATTTAAATAAAGTCCGTCCACCAAATCATCGGTGTATTTTTTAGGCTAATTAAACCAAGAGGCTAGCCTAGTCTAGTTGAGTCCATGTACTCTCTTGGTTCAGTTCAATCTCGTTGCTAGCCTAGTCTAGTTGAGTCCATGCTCTCGCCCGGCTCAGTTTAGTCCACTTGCTAGTCTAATCTAGTTGAGTCCATGTGGTCGCTCGGCTCAGTTTAGTCACTTTGTTAGCCTAGTCTGGTTGAATCATTGCGCTCACCCTGCTCAATTTAGCCCACTTGCTAGTCTAGTTGCATTCATGTGCTCGTCTGACTTAGTTCAGCTAGCTCGTTCATCTGGCCCAATCAAGTCATAGACTTGCTTCGCCTTGTTGAGTTGAATTATTGATTTAAGGTTGCCGACTTGATTAGTTAGTTAACTTTGATTTAACTAACCCGAGTTGATCAAACAACTTTTATACTAAAGAGAGCATTTATACCGAGTTAGTATACACAACGTGTATCACATGTGATAAATATTCTTTTAAGTAATTATACTTGTCAAATTGTAATTATTGTCAAGTGACAGATTTGATGCTTAAAACCACATATTGCAATGGAGTGAAGGAAGGATCTTTATAATTGAAGGTTTTTTTGTAAATTTTTGTACATCAAAGCACTTATGAATGAAAAATTAAACTTATATCATTATTATATGCAACTTTCATACTTAGTAGTTAATTTAATTGCGATATTTTCCAGTGACAAGTGAGCCTTGGTGCCCCAAACTCTAACATTTACACCATATAAGCCCCTCAACGAGAAAGTTAGCAACCCCTATTTTTCATTTTTCGAGTTTGTACAAAAGGGCAACATGTGGCAAAATTTTGCACAAACAGTACTATCTATGTAGCATACCCTCACCATCTTTATCAGAATAAGGGACTTGGATAATTAATTAGCATCTGGTTGTCTAGGGTTTGAGTGCTTTTGTATTAGCATCTTTTTGGTTATTTGCTACATGAGTCTTTGTACTCTTGTTCTTAGGGGTGCAAACAGCTCAATCAAGCTCAAATTCATTTGAATATTTGATTTCGTTCGAGTGAAAGCTTGACTCGAATCAAGCGAGCATGAGTACAAGCACACCTATGTTCAATTCAACTCGACTTGAAGTTCGATAATTTATATTAAATATAATATTTTATACATCTTTATATAGCTATTTACATAAAATATAAAAAAATAATAAATATATTTATATTATAATGATAGTTTAAATGATAATATGATAATTTTATTCTCAAACAAACTGTTTGGTTTATAACTGAATCGAAATTAAACTATTTAAAATTTCATAATTAATTTTATCTCAAGTTATATAGAAACAAAAAATATATGAATAATGCTCAAGTTTTCCTCATTCAACTTGAACTCGACTCTATAGTTTTAAATACCATATCGGAGACCCTATTGGATTTTGTGGAGGTATGTGGTACACTCAGTTCAACCAGGTCGAATCGGGTTCAATTGTATTTGATACATTATAAAGGAAATAATAACTACATATATAATAAAAAAAAATTTGAAGAGTATATTTATTAGTTATGTTAATGACTCTTACATATTATATAAATTAAGCCTTGTATAAGTTAATAATAATTTGTTTATGACCTTATTTAGAACATTATGGATTGGTTATTTTAAAATAAATCAGCATAGCAGACTTTTGAACAATAACATTTAATTAGCTTGAATCTATTATACTTTAGTTTAAATAATTTTGGTTATGATGTTTCAACCTATTAATTCTATTAGTTTGAATTTTAGTTTAATTGAGTTTAAACAATCAACTGGTTTTATAACCAATTTTTGAAAGAGAATATGTACCTCCATTTTATAAAAATTGAAAGGTCATTCTTAGTGGAAAACACATCAAACCAAAATGTCTAAAAGAAATATGAGTAAGCATGTGGTGTAATAGACTATAAGTTCCAACATCTTAAAAGAAAAATTTTACTTTTTAAAGATAGGTCCTAGTTAAATGAGAAAATAGACTATAATGATTTGATTTATTTTATTATATTTTTGTTCTATTTTGATTGAGTTGAATCTCTTAGGAGTGTGATTTTTAGTTCTCCTTTTATTAATAAAATCAGCTAATAAATTTATTATTTCCAAAGTGTTTGTGAGTTGTGACCTGGCCAACAATTTTTAGCTTGATAGCAAATATAAATACAATTTAGATGAATGATGTGTTATAAATGTATGTATTTTATTGGGTGTTTTAGAGTTTAGCAATTATTTTTTTCAAAAAATTAGCATTTAAGGTTTAGAGCTTTTTTGGATCTCTAAAATGTTAAAAACTCCTTTTTTCTTTTTTTAGTAACAATTTCTTATTATGTTTAAATCTCTTCACAAAGAGTTCAAACATTTTTAAACTTAGGATTAAGAAACGTTATATTTAGGGTTTTTTGGTTGGCATGAATTAGAAATATACAAAATAAAATACTTTAAAATGAAAAAATAAAAATAAAAAGACACGACATTGAAATAGTGCTAAAACAATGATTTTTTAACATATTTGAAATCATTGGATAGTAGAAAGAAAATAAATGATATCATGATTGAATTCTTATTTTGTCAATAAATTTTATGTCGAGTCTATTCAAAGTTTTAAGTTGATTAGAACTATAATCAATTATATTAATAAGCTTGATAGTCGATGCGAACTCTAAGATAAACAAATTGTGAGAGAAAAAAACTACTCATCAAGTGCCAATAATCTCAATTTGAGTTCGAAAACAAATAAAAAACGATAATAATCATAAAAACTTGGCTTGCTTTTCACTTGTTTTACACCTCCTTATTTAGATGGACCTATGAAACAAATTACTAATTTTAGGAGGCTCACAATATCAAATGCAAAGAGGAGTAATATTTATAAAAAAAAAATTTAGCCTAAGTTACAAGAAAGAGAATAATAGTAAACACAAATAGATTGAGCTCAATTACATAAAACTCTAACTCTTGGCCAATAACACCGCTTGAGATTTTAGATTTGTTTTTTATCTAACCTCGAGTGCGAATAAGCGTGCTTTGGCAAATTAATAATAAATTGAGCTTAATTAAAAATTTTATAACTTGACTTTCTCAATAAACATCCCTTAGGATCTTACATTAGCTTCACATGCAAAAGTTGGGTACTAATAAGCTCAATTTGAACTTAAAGACAAATAATAAAATAAGATTAGCTTAAAAAAAGCCGACTCAACTTACTCGATGAACACCACTTCGAATTTAAGATGGGTTTCACATGTAAACTCAAGTACTAACAAGTTCAATTTGAAGAAACTAAACTCGACTTGCTCGGTGAACATCCTTTAAAATTTTAAATACGATTTATATATAAATTAGGCAATATATCGTATCATACATTGATTATATTATAAATAAATTTTGATTCTATAAATAAACTCCCGTTGAATAATGACGTATAGATGATCTCTAATTGTACAAGAAAAAAATTATCTGCAAATAATGCTTGAGCTTCTCCGATATCAACTCATCCTCGACTCGACAAGAGAACTGAAATAAATTTGAGTCAAGTTTGAAGATAGTTAAATTTGAATCTGATTTACTCAATTAGTACTTAATACCCAGACTCAAATTGTACTTAAATGATAATAAATAATAAATTAAGATCACCTAATAAAAAAATTGATAAATACACGTGGATTTTGGATGGGCGAGACAAATACAGCGTAGGCCGGTGTGGTGGGGGAGAGAGGTCACGAGCCCCTCATCTTCTCCATTAAAATATTCACGTTTATTTCTCCACTTCCTCCAACCAGATCGGAGAACATCCGGCGCCCGATCCCCGTCACCGGAGCTCGTCCAGGAACCGACCCCTTCTTGTCTCCCGCGGCTCCTCTTCCGCCGCGCGATACGATGATAACCTCGAGCAAGCTCAAGTCTGTGGACTTTTACAGGTTCGGATCTCGTCCTCGGATCCATCCATTCCACCCCCGTTTTTTTGTTTTTTTGTTTTTTTTTTTTTTGGGTATCACTTTCTCGTGTTTGGTTGGCTACGTTCGTGATTCGGCTGTTTGTAGTTCGTGCAAATGGGTGGCTTGTTGATGGCTCGAGCTCTTTTGTTTTCTTTTTTTCTTTGGAGCATGTTGGTTTTGTGCGTTGCCTGTTTGGATGCATGCTGTGAAACTGCACTGAGAAGTTAATGTGGCTAGAAAGAAAAATTATTGCCTAGAGGTTAATGGCATTAGATGATGATCTTAGACTGCTTTTTTGTTATTATTCTTTTGTTCGTTTTGATGTTAATGTGCATTTTTGCAGCTGCCCCGTTACGGGTTGGTGGTGGTTATCAGGGTTTTGAGAGAATTTACTTGGTTACTCCCTTGTTTTACACGGCGGGGAGGCTGGTCTTAGTTATGAAAATAATGGGCTGATTCAACCTGGGGATGAAGTTGTAGAAGTAAAAAAATCAAAAGCACGCTGATTAGACAAGGGTCGGCAATGTGCCCATTTTCACGCTTAACCTGTCAAATAGTCGGTGATTTGCAATCACTCTGCCTCTGAATGATAAAAAAAAAAAAACTCTCTTCCTTCCATTGTTGGCAGGCAATGTGGCAACCCCGCTTCAGATATGACAGGCTTAGTGTAGTATTTAATTTTTGCTAGCTGTTTACTTTTGACACGAGAAATGTGATGAACGCGTGAATTTTTGTGGAAATTGAGCAGCTTCATGTATCTACGATTAAAATCTCTAATTTGTTTCCTGGTACTATTTTTTATCTTTTGGCAACTGGTATATGCGACTAATTATTCTCATGTTACTTTTGAAAGTTCTCAAATATTATTTTATATCCATACGGTACAGATGCATTTGTTGATATGACCAAGATCATTTCTACTTTCATTATTTCCAGGAAAATTCCGAGGGATTTGACTGAGGCTTCCTTATCCGGTGCTGGACTATCAATAATAGCCGCTTTATCCATGGTGTTTTTGTTTGGAATGGTAGGCTCTTGTCAAGCGTCGGTCAAATTTGTGTTCTGTCTAAATTCACTCTTGAATATACTAAACTTTCATGATTGCAATCATATTACCTAGTAGTAGCCGGTCAGGCTTTTCTCCTGATAATTTTGTTGTGGAAAAGCATGGAAAACATCATTTCTATAATGAGCAGTGTTTGAGTTTGTCTGGTAGCCTTATTACGCTACTTTGCTGTTTGCTCTTTCTTTATAAAACGGTGCTTCGTATGATTTTACATTTTACTGTATTTGGAAATTATAGGAATTAAGCAATTATTTGGCAGTCAGCACAACTACATCCATTATTGTTGATAAGAGTAAAGACTCAGAATTTTTACACATCGATTTTGACATAAGGTAGCCATCTAAGCTGATACATCTATGTCTATTGCTTTCCAATTTATTATTGTTAGTTTACTTGAAACTACGTGTATTGGGTGTTTGTACACCTGAAAGATTGGTTGTTTTTATGGTGAGAAGATGCTGCAGTTTTCAAGCAAGGGTACTAGCTTTTGATAATTGTGTACGTTTTTGTAGCTTTCCTGCCCTTTCATGTGAGTTTGCTTCTGTGGATGTTAGTGACGTTCTGGGAACTGTAAGTGGCAAATCTATTTCTTTGTTGTTTTGGTTG
The DNA here is from genome assembly GCA_032619315.1 of Piper longum. Classification (NCBI taxonomy): domain Eukaryota; kingdom Viridiplantae; phylum Streptophyta; class Magnoliopsida; order Piperales; family Piperaceae; genus Piper; species Piper longum. The sequence continues at coordinate 12,058 of JAVDBV010059901.1, forward strand.
TACTGGATTTTGACTGTTAAACCTTTGACTTCAGAACAGGTTGAATATAACAAAAACAGTGCGTAAGTTCTCCATCGATGGCAACTTAAATCCTACTGGAACCGAGTTCCATCCAGGCCCAATTCCTAAATTAAGTAATCACGGGGATGAAGTTGAAGAAGAGTTTGGTGATGAGTCTGTTCCCCTAACTGCTGCTAGTTTTGACAAATTTGCTCATCAGTAAGTTTGCACAATTAATTGCTTTTCTATTTTTTCTTGTTTAGGTTCAAAAGTTTGTTTTTACAATCACCGTGTACAACATGGCTGTCTGTTGTCTAGATAAACACTATAGAAAAATTTATGATGCAGGTTTCCAGTTTTGGTTGTTAATTTTTATGCCCCTTGGTGTTATTGGAGTAATCGCTTGGTACAGTCTTTAATTTTTTTCCTTCCTTTGTTAGTTTTTTTTTATCATGTTACTGATTTTAGTTTGCCGCAGAAACCATCATGGGAGAAGGCGGCTAAGATTATTAGAGACAGGTGCCTAGCTTGGTTGCTTTTTTTTTTTTCTGTCATGATATTTTTCATTTTAAACCCTGTCTGACGTTATACTCCAGTTTTGAGAACTATTTTTTTTCATCAATTTTATCAGGTATGACCCCGAAATTGATGGAAGGATTCTCTTAGCCAAGGTTGATTGTACTGAAGAAGGAGACTTGTGCAGAAGGTATATTCATCGCAAAATGGGGATGATTGATTATGTTTTGTTATTTTTTCTGGTGAAAAGTTTATTAACAGGACAATCTTGTTGGCGTCTGCAGAAACCATATTCAGGGTTATCCATCTGTTCGCATTTTCCGCAAAGGAAGCGATGTTAGGTAAGAGACTATTCTATATTTTCGTTATTGAAAGGATTCATCTATTTTGTTGTGTCTGGAATATTATTGTTCTTAGCTTTTAGTTTCTCTTTTAGTTTGTTTTTTGTACCTCAAAAATAATAGGATGGTAGTTTTTTTTTCTTGATGAGCTTATTATAATAATTGTTTCCAGATTTGCATGGAATTTCTAATGTCATTCTTTCAAATCTGTGAGATCATGTTACAGTGGGTTTTTTTTAAACAGGGACAACCATGGGCATCATGATCATGAATCTTATTATGGGGAACGTGACACTGACAGCCTCGTTGCGGTATGTATAAATGAAAAGAAACAGAATGGACTAATAAATTACTGTTTGTCTATGAAAAAATCCTTAATTTTTTGGATTCAGGTGGATGAAAAAGAAGAAGATACGAAAAAATCTTATTTTCTAGATAATTTATTACTGACTTTACATGAACTTCCAATTGTAGACAATGGAAACTCTTGTTGCATCTACCCCGATGGAAAATAACAAGGCTGAATCTGACAAAGATGGAAATATAGCAATAACTAACAACACAAAGCGCCCAGCCCCTTTGACTGGTGGATGCAAGATAGAAGGGTTTGTTCGTGTTAAGAAGGTGAAAATACCATAGCTGTCATAACTGCATATTTTGATTTTTTTTATTTTACTAAAATTTCCTGATTAAGCAGTGTGATTAAGCAGTGTTTTGATTTTTTATGCTGAGTTATTTGTTTTCTTGTGCCCTAGCAATCTTTGTGATGACTAAATGTTTTATGGCTATGGGCATAAAAAGATGTTCGTCTTCTTAAGGTGATCATATACTTTGTCCTAACTAGGCTGGAATCAGTATTATAGATTTTGTATTATACCCATTAATCCTTACTCAATGAATAGAAGGACAAAACCCATTATAGGAAATTATTATTCTTTTTATCCTAGTGCCTTGCCCTTCCTGATGTAAACCCTTGAAAGAGGGGAATGCGAGTTAGTGTATCAATCTTTTAGTTATAGGATATAGGTTTTATAACGTGCTTATTGTCTGAAGAATATTAACATAAACATCTGTCGGTTACCAAACCACAAAACCAGTGACCACAAAATTCAATCTGATTCTTTAATATTTTATATTATTTCATTTTGACTGCTATTGGTGCTATAGTTTCCACCTATTCTAGAATAATCTAATAAGATTTTCTGATATTTGTAGGCATGACCTAGTTCTTACTTCTACAGGTTCCGGGTAATCTTGTGATCTCAGCGCATTCTGGAGCTCATTCCTTTGATGCTTCTCAGATTAATGTATCACATGTGATTTCTCATTTTTCGTTTGGCAAGAAGGTCCAACTAAAAATGCTTAGTAAAGCAAAGAAGCTAGCTCCATACCTTGGTGAAAGCATCGATCGATTAACTGGCCGGTCATATATTACCAGCCATGCTGATCACAATGCAAATGTAACAGTAAGGACTACTATGGACACGTTTCTTCAGTGCCCTTTATATGAAATCCAATTTGTAGAAGAAAGAAATTATAGCGATGTCTTGAGATTGTGGGGTTGGCTACGCTTATCACTCATATCATTATAGCAGCAAATAAGAGAGAAGCATCATAGATTCATATACACTCAATTACTCACTTCTGCTTTTATTGCTGATCTTAGTGGTGAATTATTTTACTAAGTCCAGGTCAAATTTGCATTCATGGCATGGGTGACCTGGTTTGAGGGGACTGGAATGCAATACAGATTTTAATGTGCATTTTCTTCCACTAGACATTAGCGGTTCTAGAATTTAAAATTTGAATGCTGAAAATGCATCATTTTGCAGATTGAACACTATCTTCAAGTAGTGAAGACAGAGGTGGTATCAAGTGGACTATCACTTCTTGAATACGAGTACACCGCCCACAGCAGTTTGGTTGAGAGTATATACATTCCTGTCGTGAAGTTCCACTTTGAGCCCTCGCCCATGCAGGTTTCCTGGATTATTATCTTGTGTTTTTCTATCACATTACCATCTTGCTCATGGAAATAAACTCAAAAGAAGTGGTTGGGTACCTCTATGACAGGTCTTGATAATGGAAAATCAGAAATCATTTTCCCACTTCATCACCAATGTTTGTGCTATCATTGGTGGCATGTTCACGGTTAGTTTTGCTTCTAACAAAATGGTTGGGTACCTACTTGTTATATATTTTTTCTGTTTTACTATGATCATCGACTCGAAGGAGATGGAATTTTTTATATGATTTTTTTTTCCCCCGTTGAACATATAGGTAGCAGGTATACTAGACTCAATACTGCACAACACAATCAGACTGGCGAAGAAGGTGGAGTTGGGAAAGCAGTTTTGAATCTCCATAGAGAGATTTAGCTAATGCTAGATCACTCTCCGCCGCTCATATTCCTGGTAAGATTAGCTAGAATTACCATTACAAGTAGCATTCTTTTTGTAATTACAGTGAGGAGAAGAGAACAAATGAGTGTTGGAACTTGGAAGAATTTGATTAGCTCAGGAAATGAAATAAGATGTTCTTATACTCCCCAAATGCATGCAAAAATTCTGACAATTTGTATCTGGAAAAGAGTGGTAAGATGTACTGTTTCTTTCATTTAATAAAGCTCTCGTCTCTTGATAATCAATCATATACGTATGAATGATCTGAAATCACGAGAATGCGCTCTTTGAATTCCTCTTCTTTTTTCTTTTCTTTTTTTTTTTCGTAAATTTTGTTAATCCATGATGAATAAAATAAAAATGAAAGATATTAATGGTGATATAACATTCCATTTAATATATTAAAAGGTAAAATGGGTTCGATTTACTTTTTAAATTTTATTTGTGCTCGTTGATTTTGGAGCTGAAATAAAAAATTGATGCATCCAATTATAAGCTTAATTTTGAACTAAGGAGTATATGTTGAGTAAGGCCTCGGCTTTCCTCGGCCAATTGTTTGTATATGCTGATTACTTGTGTATTATTTTTATCTGTATATAATTGTAAAAAAATTATCTAACCCTTAGAGCAACATATTATCAAGCCAAGCCTCTTTCAACTAATGCATTTTCAATCGTTCCAACCCGAGCCTTACAAAATACAACCTCATATTAAACCACGTTTGACTGTACTAATTTAGAAACAAGTTATATTCAATACTACCACTGTTAAGTTTGCATTATTGCAAGCAAAAGAAAAGCTTATTATCCATATTTACTCTTCTTCTACTCTTTTATATATTGTGTGTGTGTGTGTAAGAGGGGCTTTGTTAGGGATTGGAAAATTTTCCATCTTCAAATTTTAATCTGGGTCGTCCATGTGATCGAAATCTAAAGATAGAAGTTGCGGAGTTTGCTTTGGAGCCTGGGAAATCGGGGAACTATGTGCTGCTTTGTAACTTGTACACCCAACATGGGAAGTTGGCTGAGGCAAAGGAACTGAGAATAGGGATGGGATTGAATGGAGCTAAGGAGGAGCTAGAATTAGGGGTGTAAACAAAGCAAGCTTGTTCGCAAGTTTTTTTCGTTCAGCTCGTGCTCGTTAATTTTGTGCTCGAATAAATACTCGGCTCAAAATGAATAAGTTCATTGAACAATAAACAGAGCTTGAGTTAAGGAGTGTTCGGCTTAGCATAATTAGAAACTCGAATTTAATGTGTTCAAATTCGAAAAAATATTCGGCTTGACTCGTCTCATAAATACTATTGAGGTCACATTAAATTTATAGTGTTAGGAAAGAAAATTTTTATCCTATATAAGTCAAGTACAAACTAAGTATAAACATTTGCTCGGCTCGAACTCGGCCCCAATTCGGCTCGAGCTCAGTTCCACTTCAGTTTAAAAATATAGCGAGCCAAATACGAGCCAAGCCTAATCACTATAAAGCTCGACTCGTTTATATCAAAGTTTGGCTCGGCTCGTTTTATATTAAATCAAATTCAAACACATTCATGTTTGGCTCGGCTCGGCTCGCGCCGGATTGATGTCAAGAGAACAACGTTTGTGTTCACAGTTCATGATAAATCTCATGCTCGTACTAGTGAGATATGTGAGATGATGGGGAGGATCAGAGAATTGGTGAAGAAAAAGGGTCATGTCGCTGACGCCCAGTTTGCTGTTGATGATGTTGGGGAGTGTAAGGAGAGGTTGTGGTATCACAGCGAAAGGCTGGCACTGGCTTTTGGATTAATAAGCCTTCCTGTAGAGGCAGCCATCCGGATTAAGAAAAACCTTTGGACCTGCGGTAACTGTCATACTGTGGTGAAGTTAGTTTCCGAGATTTTTGGAAGGGAAATTGTTGTAAGAGATATCAATAGGTTCCATCATTTTGTGGCTGGAACTTGTTCATGCAAGGACTATTGGTAATATCCTCATGATTTGGGATTTAGAGGTTATTTATGGGATCAAGACTATAATATCATTGAGGAAACACGAGATAGAAAGTCTTATGGTGGAGGATTAAAATTGAAAATGATGTTAAGAAGACAACTAACTGCATTACATCAGTTGTTTTGGGGAAATTATAGATCAACATTGGTTTGTGTCCTCGATGTAGCGGTATGTTTGCTATTCTAACTTGTGTGTTAAATTTGCACTTAGGGGTGTAAATGAGCCGAGTCAAGCCGAGCCGAGCAGGGTGTGCTTGAGTTTGACTTGATATAAAACGAGTCGAGTTGAGCTGAGCTTATCCAAAATTTTTGGTGTTTGGGTTTGGTTCGAACCAAGCTTGATTTTAGCGAATGTTTATGTGTTCGACTTATATAGGATTAAAAAAAATTTTGAACACTATATAAGTTCAATGTGACCTAAGTATTATTTATGAACCAAGCCGAACCGAACATTTTTTCATATTTGAACATATCGACTTCGAGTTTCGAGCCGAGTCGAACCATTCTTTGTTCAAGCTCTTTCGTTGTTTAACGAATTTATCCATTTCAAGCCGAGACTTTTTTCAACCACAAAATTAACGAGTGCGAGCCGAGCCGAACACAAAAAATTCGTAAGTAGGCTTGGCTTGTTTACACCCCCTACTACTTTATTATGCAGGCATTCGTGGTAAGTGATATATAATGCTCTTTTTCTGGTGTGGAGGTTGAAAACTATTGTTCAATCAATTCCACCATCTCAAGTTCAAAGCATTAATTGGGAGTAACCGAAGTGCACACTGCAAGAAGTCCAGAATAGACTGGAAGATACAGATTGGTGTTCTTAACAAGGTGCAAATTGGTTTGCCCTACCATTTCTCTATTTATAGCACTGTATTCATTGGGTATGCCGTCAAAAGTTATCTTGTGCTGTGCATTGCTTAGGTTTGCACCACACCCACTATTCTGTTCTCTAAAAAAACTATGGGAATGATGATTTACAAAATTCATGTTTCATCTAGTACTAAAAGCAAATATCCAGCTCTCTGAGTGCTTGGTGGTTTTCTTTATTAGAATACTGACTAGTTTAAACTTCTTTAAGCTTTTTGTTGATGAAATTTCCCAAGAAATTACATAGTAAAAAAATAAAAAATACTCATCGATGAACTTTTGGACCCTAATCCAGGCAGATGAATTAGAGAGACATCAACACTGGCAGCCAAATATAACATTTACAGCCAGATAATTATGTACAGCAAATAGACTAATACGCTTCATGCGTTTATTGCCAAAACAAACATGAATGACATGAAAACGGTGGATAACAAAATGCAACCATCAATGTGAAAACCATGGCTTCCTTTCAGACTTATGACTCTATATATTCTACCATTTTTGGGCTCCAGTATTCATGCAAAGTGCAAGTGAGAACCCAAGAATAGGAAGCCAAAAAGGTGGTCAATTGCATCAGAATAGATGATACACCATTGTTAGATGGGGCTGAAGGAGATCCCTCACTGGGGCTGAAGGAGATCCCTCACCAACTGGTGCTGTGGCATACTTGTAACAAGTGGGAAAGTGTTGGGCCCTTCGGGCCCCAAAAGTGACTTGTAACAGGTTCATGGGCCTCTCTTAATCCAAAAGATAATTTAATAATTAAGGCTTTCCCATTAGCCTATATACAAGTCACCGGTTGCCTCCAAATGAGATGTGGGATTAACCCAACAATTCTCCCCTTCACACATCACAACACCCGAATCATCTCCCCCTCACCACATGCGGAGCTAACATGTCTTGGTGAGGTTCCAGATGATACCAATTCGGGCCAACTTCGGACCGACCGACAAATAGGGAGACACAAATTCGGACCAGCCGATAAATTGTGTGGCTAATTGAGGCAACCGACAAATTGTGTGGCTAATTGAGGCAACACCAACACCAAAACCAACCTTGGCTCCACTTGTTGGGCCCTTCGGGCCCCGTGACTTGCAACAGGTTCATGGGCCTATCTTAATCCAAAAACTAGCTTAAAAATTAAGGCTTTCCAATTAGCCTATATACAAGTCACCGGTTGCCTCCAAATGGGATGTGGGATTAACCCAACAGAAAGGAGGTGTAGCCATGGCAGGGGGGGGTTTCGGAGGGTCTATAGATACTGCTAGAGGGGGTGCTGTGGCAGGTGGGTTTACCGAAGAGCTTGAATTTACAGGAGAAGGGGCAGATGCTGCACTTGTGTTGTCGTAGTTGAGGGTGGATTTATGACTTCTATCGGCCATGACGACGACCGCCATCTTCTCATGCTTGGCAATTTCCATCTGTCCCACTAATAAAGTTGTAGGGGCCTAAAGATTGAACTTGAATGATGTTTTACTTTTACCATCATTGAAAGATGCCGTAAATGACTGTGTTGCATTGGCCATACTCCTCTTTGATTACCCATAGCACTTAGTCTTTCTCATGTTCATAAACAAATACTGCAATGTGAAACAGAAGAAGTTAGCACCCAGTAAAACCTAGGTTCGTGGTATGAAAAAACCACTTTCTATATCACCACTAGCCCTGAAACATTCTCAGAAATAGCACTTTGGTGTATTGAGTTTTAGCTTGTAATTTGGTTATTTTATTATAGTGAGAAATTTTGCATGGAAGCAGATTTTTTTATCCTGCGTTTTACCTGACATTATTAGAACATAAAGAGGGGAGTATGAATGACATAGAGTGTGACTAACGCAGGAAATCTCCTATCTGAAACCTGTTCCTTTCAGCCCACTGGTTGTACACCGTTGAGTTTGGATCTGCTGGCACAGCCCATCCAACCTTGAACTGGGTTTATGTGCATCAGCATAGCTATAAAGAGGAATTTGAATACAAGGGCCATTATGTAGCACAATCTGGCCAGTGCAGAAACCAAATGGGAAGCTGTCTTTTGAAAAAAATAGTTTAGCCCTGGTATTGGTGGACGTGACCAGGCAAGCCACTCCAGGTATTTGTAGGCTTCAGATAGATTTCCTTTACAATCTGCCAAGGAGGTAATTTATTTGCTTTTTTCTCGTTCACTCTCTCACAACTCACCTGTCGACAACTTGGCGCCTGGTGCAAAGCATATGACAGCTTTAGGATCAGGAGTCGGGTTGTTTTTCTGGGTCTTTTGTCTTAGTGCGGCCCAATATCTACTACGGTGTTTCAATTGTCAAACCTTTATTAGAAGGTGGCGATAAGTAGGCCTCATGAATCGTTTGGTTTGGGTGAAACCAAACCGAATTTTAAACTAACCAAACTAAAATAGGCTTATTTGGTTAACTAAACAAAAATCGAATTGTAACTTATAACTGAACCAACCAGACCAAATTAGTTTGGTTTAGTTCGGTTTAGTTCGGTTTTAACCGGATTTTGACCGAATAACCCAAAATAATAACCCCCTCTCCTCTTTTTTTTTATTGCCACATCCCTCAATCAACCTTCTCTTAGTCTGGAATCCGACCCCCCCCCCGCGATCCCTTCTACTTCTTCTCCTCACCACTTCCTCCCCGACCCCAACCTTGTCTTCTCCCGTTCTCTCTACGCCGCGCCCAAAAAGATCTAATCTTTGTTTTCACCTTGATGGGAAGGAGTTGGGAGGCCTAGGGAGTAGGGCTTTCAGTGCAGTTTGAGGATTTTGTTGTTGTTGAAGAATCTATAGTTTGTGAGTGTTGTTTGAGGATTGTTGGAGGATTGCCGAGGATGAGGAGAAAGGAGGGAGGGTGGAGTCATTTTTTGCTTTTAGCCGGCTTAGGAGCTTCCGGACGCTCCTTGCCATCGGCATTGTCTGCTTGCTTCTTGTCACGTTCGAGTTACCCTTCATGTTCTCTGACGCCAGCCATTCATCTCCGCGCCGTCCTCCACTACGCAACCACACGCAAGGTGTCGCAGTAAACGTCGAAGTAGATACAGGTCACCCTCTGTGTCCTGGCCCGCCACCAATCTCCACTCAACTTCCTCATCTTTGGCCTAGGCTGCGATTCACTGATGTAGGCCGCCTTCAACTCCGCCGGCGCCACCCTCTTCCTTGAGGACCCAAAGTGGGTCCAGTCTATTTTCTCCATGGCGCCAAAGCTCCACGCGTGCACCATCCAGTACCGCACCCGCCTAGCTGATGCAGACGAGCTCCTCCGCACATACCAGTGGCAGCTGGCCTGCCTTCTACCGGCGCCAGCACTGGAGGGGAACCGGCGGTGCGCTCTAGCATTGAGCAAGATGGTGAGGGAGGTGTATGAGAGGGAATGGGACCTGATCTTGATCGACGGTCCGACGGGGTATTTGGTTCGAAAACGGATTTTGAACCAAATAAACTATAATCAAAGAAGAGTATTTCAGTTGAACCAAAATAAAATCGAAAACCAAATTAAATCCGAACTAAACTATCAAATAGAGTTTGATTCGGTTGGTTCGGTTGGATAACCAAACCATGCTCAGGCCTAGCAATAAGATTAAGAACGTGCTCCTTCGACAAGTGAATTTGTTGTGATTGCACATATGTCAGGAACCAGACCTATCTTCGGAAGGGTATAACAACATTAACCCTTGTTTTTTGGCCAATGACATGCACCAAGAATATTTTTTTATAATTACTTGGTTTTTTATATGGGCTCCATCCTTTCTTGCCTTCACCATTTTGTCTTTTTATCTTTTTACATCAACCTAGGAATTAAAGACATGCATCTTAATTATTGAGTTTATCCTACATCATGTTTTGAAGTGGTTGGTGACTTGTATATAAGCTAATGAGAAAGTCTTATTCTTTAAATTAACTTTTGGAACTTCACTATAGCATGTGGACCGAAAATGTAATAAAGGGAAGATAATTTGGGTGTATGATATGTAAGGGGGAGAATTATTGGGTTTATCCCACATTATTTTAGAGGTGCCTAGTGACTTGTATATATACTAATAGGAAAGTCTTATTTTTTGAGCTAGTTTTTTTATTAAAAGAAGCTCGTAAAACCTATTCCAATTCCTTTTTGGAAGCCCATTGAACCTAACATTAATTAGGATCTATATAATTACAAATTACGATCCATGTAATTACATATAATAAAATTTTAAATGCTCAAATACCCTTTCTATGTCAATCCTCATTCTTTATCTAG
>JAVDBV010059902.1:0-17309 GCA_032619315.1 Piper longum
ATATATATGTATATATATATATATATATATGTATATATATATATATATATATATATATATATGTATGTCTTGATTAGTTATTAGTTATTTTCTTTATTATGTCTTGATTTCCATATTGCATGTTTAGTCGTATGTTTATTTAATATAGTCCCTTTTTTATTAGGATGTGTTGATGATGTGAACTCATATCACGAGCATGCATCATATAGAGATATTAATATTTTACTTAGTAATCGGTTCTAATGTAGGTCTCGGAGTCAGAACTCACCGTAGATGTGTAGATATGCTTGGATCTTGGACCACAGATCCATAGGACTCTCTCTCTCTGCTTGACTCCTTGCGTGTAGACTTTGATCAGGTTTTATAGGTACGATAGCATCGGCGGAGTATTAGCGGATCTCTCCGATGTCGAGCTATTTAACCATATTTTCTATGCATCTTTAAAAGTATGCGCATTTTTACGGATTTCAAGAATAAGAAAGTGAGCGATATAGAAATATATATATGAATTTCACTAATACTCCTTCAAACCAAGAGGTACTGCGGTGTATGATGGTACTATATAATGCAATGCATTTCCGAAATATGTAGCACTAACTTAACTATTCTTTTTGCCACTCGAGTACCGTGGCGAGTGATATGGAAGGTGTGAGGGTGTAAGTGCTATATATATATATATATGAATATAATTATGTTCCATGCATACGATCTGTCATTTGTTTGGTATGTTTGTTTACCGCCCAATGTGAGGCAATCTTGAAGTTTCATAGATTTTCATGGGTAATGGAATACCCATTTGTCAGATTGTTTTAGTTATTTTTCGGACTAATAACATTCGTTACTGACGGTTTTCATATAATATATATAAGTCCTGCAAATACTAAGTTGACTTTGGTGGGATAACAGATAAATGCTACATACTTGAGCTCAAAAGAGTATTTACTTTCTTGCATTTATTTATATCTGATGTGTTTTGATGATTATTTGACAATGTCTTCCATTCTCATGACATCAAGAGGGTTATTTTGAACAATTTTATCGATGAGTATTACTAACCATCAACATTAAACATGACTAGACTCAAACATAACATTTCTGATCTGGTTATTAGGTGAACCGAAATTAGGGTGTTACAATATATGCTAGGTATACAGATGATTTGTATGAGTTAGCTAGAGTTTTAGGCCTAGATTTTGGCCGTTGCAGTGTTTAGTATCAGTTTGGATTTTAGGGTATCTCATTTGTGTGCTTCATAGGGGTTTTCGATCACCTCGTTGCGTTCCCCTAGGCCAACAAGATTGAGTAGAAAATTTTTTTACCCGATTGAGTTGAGAGTTTGAGGTCAATTTAACTTTCTTACCTCAATTCCCGTCTATAGAGTAACTTTTAGAACTCGAGTCAATTTCGACTTTAGACAGTCTCAATCCGAGATTTTCATTTATATATATATATATATATATATATATATATATATATATATAGTTTATCTATCCATATGTGGGCCCCACTAGGACACGAGTTGTCAAACGTCTAGACCATACCATGTGACAAGATATGGGTTGGTCACCCAACCCTAGTGCCACCACCGCTTCGGCTCACCACCAGAAAGATCCGGCCCTCTTTCGACCACTGATTCAATACGAACATGAGCACCTCGCAGTCGGCTATCAGTCTGTAGCACGATTGCCACCCGTGCCACCGCAGTGGTCTCCAGCGATGGCTTTTTTTAGTCAATTTATGCCGCCTGCGTCACCCTTTTGCACCATTTTCCGGCACAGGGGACTGTCATCCAGCGAAGCCGACAACCCCAAAAGCTTTATCTTTCCGAGATCTCCATTCTAAGACCACCCAAGACCATCGCTATGCCTAGGATCACCGCCGGCGAGGTCGCCAAACCCACCGGCGATACCGCCTCTTTTCAACCATTTTTCGGCCAGCCAGTGGCCGGACTCTGCCAATTGTCACCACTAAAACCTCCACCTTGATGCCCTCTGTCGATCCCGACTAGTGGCAACCCCAGCCATGCCTTCATTGGCGTTTTTCGACAACGGGAAAAAGCCACCTCGTCCGGCCGGTTTGCCATGTTAACATCAGCCTGTCCATGCCCAAGTTCGTGTCCATCATGTTCACCTAGTTAACCCGGCCAACCTTAAAGCTAACCCAGACCGGGTTGGTTCAGTTCATTCCATTCGGTTCAACCCGGTTCAATAAGGTTCAGCTCATTTTCGGACTGTTTTCGTTCGTTCTTGTACCATTTTCGGTAATTCAAGAACGTTTATTAGTTTAGATGCATACTTGCATGATATAGCATGTTTTGATCTTATGATTATTTTTCTCTATTTATTATTTTATTTATATATTTATTATTATTCATTTCTTATTATTCTTGTATTTATTGATTATAATGCATGTTTATGTCATTACTTATTATTATTGATGATATATTTACTTACTAATATTAGTCTTATTATGTTTACTAAATTGCATATATATATATATATATATTCGTTACGTGTATGTTATTATGCATTTGTATTTAATTATTTCTTCTTGTATTCTATAACTATGATATTATTATTATTCATGATTAATCAGTACTAAATATTTGCTTGTTTATTTATTTATAGAATTATTATTTATTTAATTATTAAATATTTAATTATTTAATTATTTATATATTTACTAACACAAGTATATATGATATTTACTAGTGTTTACCTGTGTACTTATATAGTATCATTATATTATTATTTTATTATTAGAGTACTATTTATGTTCATGCATTTATTATTTATCTATTAGTGCAATGTGTTTAGTTGTATGTTTATTCAACACTGTCTTAGTTACTAAGATGTATTGATGGTGTAAGCACACACCACAAGCATGCATCATATAGAGATGTAAGTATTTTACTTAGCAGTGGGTTCCGATGTAGGTTATAGAGTTCGAGCTCACCGTAGATATGTCGATGCACTTGGAACTTGGACCACAGGTCCATAAGACTCTCGTTTGCTTGATCTATGCTTGACTCGCTATGTGTCGAGTTTAACCATATTTTAGACATAAGACGTCATGGACGGTGTTTTATCGGATCTCTTCGATGTCGGGTGATTTAGCAATGTTTTCTACAAATGTTTAATAAAACTACAAGGATGAGATCCCTTGTTGGTTTCTAAACTGAAGCTCTAGAAATATATGATACAAGCCTCTTTCGTAAACCTATTAGATAAGTACACATATTTTTACAGATTTCACGAATAAGAGAGTGAGTGGTATGGAGATAGGTTTGGACCCTTCAAACCTGTGAGGTAGTGCAGTGTATCATGGTACTGCACAATGCAGCACATTTTTGGAATTTTTGGCACTAACTTAACGGTTCCTTTTGATACTCATACCATGGCAGATGTAGTATGGAGGATGTGAGGGCATAAGTATTGTATGTATGAATATATTAGTGATGCATGAGATCCGACACTTGTTTAAGTGTGTTTGCTTACTACCTAATGTGAGGCAATTCTGAAGTTTCGTAAGTATTTGTGGGTAATGGAATACCCCTTTGTCAGTTTGTATTAGTTATTTTTTGACCAGTAACAATCATTACTGACGTTTTTTATATCACATATGTAGGTCTTGCAATCCTGAGTCGACTTTGCTGGCAGGACAAATAAACGCTACACACACTTGAGCTCAGTACAGTTATTTTGTTTCTTACTTTCATGTATATTTGATGTATTTTAATGTATATTTAAAAATGACTTTCATTCTCATTACATCAATCGGGTTGTTTCGATCTATTTTATCGATCGAATCATACCAACCAACAACTTTTGATGTGATTCAAATCAATCGTAACATTTCTAATTCAATTCTTAGGTAAACCAAAATCGGGGTATTAGAGTTGGTATCAGAGCCATGTCTTGGTCGATTGAAATGGAAGAATTTTATTTTGAGCTAAGTGTGTGGAGTTGCCCTTAGCCATGTCGACAGGTATTTCCTTTTGGTATTTTATTAGTGTTTCATATTTTTGCTGCAGTTAAATGTGAGCAATGCATGTTTCAATGTTTATAGAAATTATGAGATGGATATAAGATAATGATTTCAATAGATGTAAGCATGGATCTCATTGGAATGTCTTGAGAATAAGAGAGAAACGTCCTTCCCTTTACTATGCCTGAGATTTGGATTACTTAGAGTGTTCACATATTCAATTAGCTGAAGTTGAGATGAATAATAACCAGGAGAATTTGAACACCAAGGACATTACAGCACTCGTCCATATTTTACATGCCACCACATCAATGCTTATTTGGGACATGGTGCACATTATGAGACAAAGTCATAAGAGATGACACCAGTGGGGAGCTTGGAGTATGAAGACACTCACATAGTTATGTGACACATGAACATGGACTATCAAGTTCCTTAAACAGATCCATTAGGCATAGTCTGAGGTCTACATTGGGGAACATAGACCTTCAGATATATCCTTGTGGATGGAGGATGTGACTATGCCAGTAGATCCACATAAGCATTTGGAATAGTATTCTTGGCCACACTTCAATAGACAGTGGCAGAATAACATCATGAATGATCAAAATTACATTTGACCATAGATTTAGTTGGTTGACCAGATTTCACTTGATCTATCAGGGCAAGATCAATAATTTCTAGTGAGAGGTTGTCAGCTCTTATGGGAACATTCACTCCAACTTCCATGAGACAAGTGTAAGCTCAACATTATTTTTCCATCGTACATGTTGCCACTATGATCCAAACCCCTCGGGATCATATATGCATTGTTAGATAATCTAAGCCAAGGTAATAGCAGCTACGTTTGGGAAGATAGACACATGGAGATAAACATGTCAGAGATAGTAATAGGTTCACGACATACATGATCAAGATCAGTCTTCAACACTTGTATAGCACAAGTTTCGTCTGGGTTGCACAACTGTCGTCAGTGATATACAACCACCATCCAAGTTGCCCAACCACCAATTGCGATGCACCACCACCGACCGAATGCACACTACTATCGTCCGTGATGCACAACCGTCGTACGTATATTGCACTACCGCTTACCTAATGGAGCAATTATTGTGGAATTAAGGGCAAAGTAGTTACCTCACTCTACAGGAGGACAACTACTTGAGTATGTTCTTAATTTACATAGAAACCACATGTCACATCATTGAGAGGAAAGTTAGACTTACTAGAATTATGTGGATGTGATGACACATGATTGACTTCACCATCTATCTTGCATACCATCGCCTTGACCTGACATCTTTGGATCAAATGTGTATTTCCAGATAGTCACAGTCATGTAGGGATCACCGACAGTATTAATGAGTCTTTTAGGGATATATACGGATAGAGTTAGAGAACATGATAATATGATATCCAGATCGGATGACCAGAGTAGTTAGATTGTTCAGCTAGTGTGACAGTGTACATGTGACCCACAACCAAGGTTACACATATCAAATGGTTAGTGGTTGAATAGATACATAGTTTAACTCATTTAGACTTTTGCCAAGCTAGAGAGAGATTTTTGACTCATATTAGAATTTTGGCATAGATGATGGGTTTAGTGAGGGAGCATCCACTAGGGAGACAATCTTTTCCTTGTGTTTCGCCAGCACGGTTATTTCCTTACCTTTAGACATATGATTTAGCCTTTGCTCTAAGTATAAGATGTACCTTTGTGGTACTGTTTAGGGCTTACAGTGCAGGTAGCAGATGGTAGGCCAGTCTAGAGGAGACAACTTCACCCTTGGGAGCGACGCAGACAAG
Organism: Piper longum; assembly: GCA_032619315.1. Classification (NCBI taxonomy): domain Eukaryota; kingdom Viridiplantae; phylum Streptophyta; class Magnoliopsida; order Piperales; family Piperaceae; genus Piper; species Piper longum. The sequence goes on from JAVDBV010059902.1 coordinate 5,797, forward strand.
GGCTTTAGTTAGAGCAAACCATGCTAACCAGATAGAGGGGAACCAATCTATGCTTATCTTAATTAAAAGCTTTGCTTGAGAGTCTACAATAGTGGTAGTAGTCATGTAAGTCAAAATTAGTGCTACAAATTGGTACGGGACGGCAAGTCACAGGCAATTGAAGAATGGATAGGACACATGTCAAACCTCACAATGAGTCCCCGTAGACTCAAGGAGAGATGGTGGTTCTTTGGGACATATCCGTTTTGAAGTATGTAGCTAGTACGGCTTTGAGAAACACATGTCTACTATTAGTTGATTGAACTAGAGACACTTAGAAGCCGTCTCTTAGACTCGTCATTGATTGGCTAATCCATCCGTCTCTTAGACTCATCATTGATTAACTAATCCATAGGTACGCCACCACTGGTAGAGTCCAATCATAATGATCTTAGAGACATGTCTATGCACCAACCCATATATTTGAACCACCAAGTATCCTATCCAGAGTTTCATTACCCCATTGCAACTCCAAGGAGACCCTCATTACATACCTAGTAGGATTTTCTCAGCTAAGTGTACTCTTCTAGCCAGTCAATGTAAGACTATTTGACGATGAGACACTTCATAGTTATAGTCGTAGAGCACTGTGACTAGTTTTTCACAGGAGATCCATTCACTTGTCATGTGACCATAGGAGTCAGACACAGCCAAACCTCGACCCGAGTATTTTCACACCCACCCTTCCAGATATATTAGTCCTACCATTAGTTTACCAGATGATTGACATAAGCAGACATTGACTAGCGCACATGACATATAACAAATACAGATCCTACAATTCCATGGAGAGTATGTTCTCATACTCATTGAGACATGTTGTACATGTACAGGTGTTCTCACCTCCATTCCAAGACAGAGAGCTCCCTTGAGCTACAGTTAGTGGTTGTATAGACAGTTATGAGAGTCATAGCATGCAGTAGAGTCATAGCACCTGTCCTTATTTTATTATGGAACAAACGAGATATTTGACTAAGAACTGGGCTACCTAAGATCTAGTGAGCAGTCAGGTTCCTCTTCTAGAGACACCTTAGTGTTTGACGTAGATTGGTGACAGTGAGCCATACAACTCAATACCACATACCTTTATTTGGTACAAGAGTCTACTGTATGCTAGCAGGACTCGCAGGACACCCTAATATTCCTATAGGACCTAGAGCATAGTGCCCTAAGGGTACACGAAGTTGACCTATCGCATTGATGAGGATCAAGGAGACATTGGTAGATGTTAGCACGAATACATTGCAACGACATAGTTTTTTTTATATAGCTCAGACTAGTACCTTGCAGCACTCTAGGGTACTTGCTTGACCACGTAGTACGCACTTAGGGATGAAACTAGGCTTTTTCCCACCGAGGTCATTGCATTTCAGTCCTCATAGTTTGCAATGACCCAAGGACCCAGTTCAGACAAATGATTCAAGCATGTATGGCCAATCCAAATAGATGATTTGAGCATATATGGCATGTTTCGTTAGATGATTTGATCACTTGTAGTCCATCCAACAAGATTATTAAGGAGCTAGCAAGCTTCATTAGTGTTCAAAGTTCTAGCTTCGTGTTGGTCTGTTTGGGCTATGTGCAGCTAGTTTTCGGGGGAGAGCTACCAGTTGCCATTGAGATGATATCTTTAGTTGAGTCCTTTAATCATAGTTGATGTGAGAAATTTTGAAGATGCAATTTTTATTAGAAGGATAGGTTGTAAAACCCTAACTTTGGTTTAAGGTTTACCAGATTGTAGTTTTTCTGGTTTGGGTCCGTCTCGAGTTGGCTCAAATGAGCTCAACCCGGACTAATTTTCAGACTGAGTATGGGCCCAGATGGCCGTATGAGCGTGTTATAGTGGCTAAGTATGCACGGCATGAAGATGATAAGAGCATGAAATATCAGTATATACACGAGGTATACAGATGATTTCTATGAGTTAGCTAGGATTTTAGGCCTAGATTTAGGCTATTACAGCATTTAGTTTTCGTTTGGAATTTTTAGGGTATCTCATTTGCATATATCATAGGGATTTTGGATCACTGGATTGTATCCCTGTGGACCCAGCATGATTTAGTAGCTGATTCTTTTTACCTGATTGAGTTGAGGGTTTGAGATCCAATTAGCTTCCTTTCCTCGATTCCCGCTTATAGAGTCACTTTTAGGACTGGATTCAATTTCAATTTTGGACGGTCTCTATCCATGTTTTCTGTCCATACGTATCGTTCATATATTTGGGCCTCACTAGGACATGAGATGTCGGATGTCTAGATCATGCCACATGCCAAGATCTTGGCCATCCACTCAACCCTAGCTTCACCAATTTGATTACAAGAGATTTCCCACAATTTTAGAGTTTTACACCCAAAGCGGCGCCACCACGTCGGCTCACCGCCAACGAGACCCTAGCCATCTTCTGGCCACTGGATTGGTACAGCTGTGACCACTTTGTGGCCAGCTATTAGTCTGTTCCACGTTCACCACCACCACCACTACCGCCCTTTTAGACCATTTTCCAGCACTGAGATTTCCATTCGTCTAAGCCGACTACCCCAAAAGCTTCATCTTGCTAAGATTTCCATTTTGAGACCACCCACAACCATCGCCATGGCCGAGATCACCACTGGCAATGTTGTCGGGATCACCGCCGGCAATGTCGCCGTACCCAATGGCAATGCCGCTTCTTTCCAGCCATTTTTTGGCCAGCCAGTGGGCGGACTCCACCGATCATCACCACCAGCACCTCTGCCTTGATGCCCTCTTTCGATCCCGACCGGCAACTTTAGATGTGACTCGACTCGATCGTATCATTTTTTATTTGGTTCTTAGGTAGACCAAAATCGGGTTGTTACAGAATCATCATACATTTTTACCAGATTTTATTAGCTTAACATGTAATATAATCACATCATGCTCATAATCATAAACAACACAGGAAATACAAGGCGTACTTATGGATTATAATCATGATTATTTAGTGCTTAGATTAGGCATAAACTTTTACAAGAACACATAACATCATTATGAAAAGCTTGGCATGTTGTGCATCAACAAATCCTAAAAGGTCAAAGATATTGTAGAAAATGGCGCTTATGTCATTGTAATGGTGAAAGTTTCCACCTTTCCTCAAATTTTACCCGCATACATGCACATTATAGGACATTTTAGGTAACACACCCAACACAAAAGTTGTATATACATATGTTATGAATGCAAAAAAAATAAGAATCAAAAAAATTTAACAATAGAGTGCCAAGGTATGATTTTTATAACAAAATAGTACAAACCAGTTACCTATGTGCATTATAAAAAGCATATCTATTTATTTACATAGCAAAATATGATACATGAGTACTCAAAATGATTCTAATAGGTATATATATGGTAAATTTATTATAAAATCAAACTATACAAAATTACATAAGATAAATATAAAAAATCGGGCAACAGAGGTAGCACAAACCTGAACATAACGAGGGAAGACAATGGAGAGGTCTTATGAGGAATCCAACCTAAAATTATACAACCCTAGGAGGTAAGAATGTGGAGGAAGGTTATTGGAGCTCCAAAGAGCAAGTAGAAGCCAAGGAGAGGAGATGAAGGTTGCTGGAGGTGAGGAGGGAAGGAGAAATGGTGAAAATATGAGGGAAAGGGTGGATTTTATAGAAAAAAGGTAGTTGGCTATGTGACGTCATAGGTATGGGTGTTATATCTAAAGGGATATAGGTTGGATAAAAAAGCATGAGTTAGTTTGGCGATGTCATAGGTATGGGTTTCATGCTTAAAGAGGTATGGTAGATTATATAAAGATGTATGAGTTGGGTAAGCTAAAGAGGTATGGGTTCGGTTAGCCCAAAACCCAAAAAATAAGGGTTTTACCCTAATGCGATCAGGCCCACCTTGTGAATTACATTGCAGGTCCGAGAGTGGGGTTAGGACTGTCTGAAAGGGTTATCAAATACATGGCAGGTACACAAAATATGCCCAAGGGACACGGTCCTAGCATCTAATTATATATGACTCGACTAGACCAATCATGAAAAAATCGGGCATGTAGCATTGAAATAGGCATACTGAGCACCAAAGGAAGCTTAGGCCAAGCAAACATGCACCATACCATGCACAAACCACGGCAAAAAGAGATGGACCCTACTAACCTAATTTAGGTAACAACTGAATAGACAATAAAATCCAGGGGCAGACGGCCCGGATTTTATGCCTTTCTTCTCAAGTCATGCCTTACACTTATGACAATCCTTCCTTATATGTTCCTTTTCTTACGGAAGAAATAGTTGGATTCCCTCTTGTCATTAAAATGGATACTTTTTATATCTTTCTCTTCAAACTCCAAGCTTTCTTTCTTGTTTTTTCACGAGTTAGCATATGTACATTTTCACCCATATCATTAATCATTCTCCCTTCCTCTCAAACACACATAATCAAAAATTCATTTATTGATCATTTTTTATTCTTTCTGTTGTATGTTGTTTTAAATGGACCATACTCAGATAAAAGAGATTTAAAAATGAAATACACTTGAAAAGACTCACAAATCTCAATCTCCATAGACTTAAACTGAGCATCAATATCCCTCACTTCCATGAAGTGCTTGTGCACACCTCGAATGTCGGTGAGCTTCACAGATGAAAATTTTGCCATTAGGGTGCTGGCCAATGATTTATTTAAAGTCTCAAATTGCTGATCAATAGTCTTCATGTAATCCTTAATAGATCCACATTTAAGAATTGTTGTAACGCAAGACTTAATGAACATCAAGCTCAAGCGATTTGATTGCACCCAACGTTCATACAATAAATTCTTACTTTAAGTACTATATTCAGTGAGAACAGGAGGGTCATCCTTAATGAACATCAAGCTCCAGCGATTTGATTGCACTCAACATTCATACAATAAATTCTTACTTTAAGTACTATATTCAATGAGAACAAGAGGGTTATCCTTATGAAGACTATAGTTAAGGTCCATATACCCCTCAAAGAAAGAAGGATTATGCCCCTTCATTCCTTATAATTATGATCACGACTTATATTGAGAACTTCAAATTTATCATCATAAATTATCAAAGATGAAACAACTAAAATATGAAATAGATGTGTAGGAAAAAACGTTAACACAAAATATATTCATGCATCATTTTAATGATGAAACTAGAAAATATTAAATAGCTCTCAATGGCTCTATGATAATTAAGGAACGTAAATATTTTCTCTAACTAAACACAATAATCATAATAAGCTACATGTGGAGTAAATCTATCATAATCTTGATGCTTAATTAGAATTTGATATATTAAATTTTATACATGAACTATATATTCACTATATGTATATTTTATCTTAAGTAAAGATGTTGTAGCTACTTTTTAATTAACTTAAATACACTGATCACTTAACATCAACACAAACATGTTTAAATTATCCCATCATTTTCAAATATTTTACGTCCATATACATAACATATATAAAAATACAAAAAACTCAAAATTTGTATATAAATACTCAATCACATGCACAATAATAACTTGATAGCTCATAATTTGGTTCGATTAATCCTTGTACTTAAATTAAATGGCACCATGAAAAACTAAATTAGAAATATTTTTTTATCAAAAAGAAGGAGACTAATTAGGCTAATACAAAAAATTAAAATTGAAAACATATTAATATTATATATAAACATACATATCTCTATGACAAATTTTGAACCATAATAAATACAACTCTTTTTAAAAAATTATATTACAGAAACGGAGTATGTGGTATCCGGTATTTGAAAACAAACCTGATCACTATAAAGGGGGCATCCATTATCCCAAAGTCAAACTCGCTTATATAGGTACCAAACTCAAAATATGAGGATTTTGTCAAGTCAAGTTTTGAGGTTACCCCAACCTAACCTCACAAACACACCTAAAGAATGTGGCTTGAATGTGTTAAACTCTTAAAACTCAAAAGTGTGACAAAAGACACAAGTCAATAAGAAAACTCTCTTGGCTTGTTAAGGAAGACGTCATCTCTGAATAAGTTGAAGACCATAAGCATATAACACGACAACTATTATGTTGTCATAACTTTATCCCGTTCATGGGCCTGGACTTTCTTGCAAACGAAGGTTAGTGCCATGGGTCCTTTCCTCCAACTACTATTATAACACCCCAATTCGGTTAGAAGGGATGGACTGAATTGTGATATTATAATTTGAAAGCTACTCGTTGGGCTATCGTAATAGACTTTATAGAAGCAGATCTCAAGCCTTTGTGGAGGGCTAAGATGAACACAAGGCTTAGTTTTCATAGAATGCGTGCAGAGTTTGTACTACTAAGGTGGGATCTAATACATAAAGGAATACTATATGAACAACCCTAACTGTAACAGAGGTAGAACCTCCCCTACAACTATGAGGGGTGACTATAAAAATGTGATGATCACTCTTAAATATAGAAGATGTACACCCCTGCTACAGTTTTGAGATTGCTTACTGCTACGTACATCATATTCTTACTATTTAGTTCAAGTAACTAGCTTAGATCTTCTTATTAGTTACATGAAGATGATGTGAGTATTTAAATAAAGGTCGTGGTTACTTGTTCCACATACCCTACGTGAGATAAATTACACAACATCATCAAGCATCAGGGCATCAACCTAATACATGCACTTCATGTGTGAACCGTAAGCTCCTCCACCCACATTACTCTAACACTAAAGCAGCTGCAGCCAAATATGTTTCATGTACCTGACATAGCTTATATACCTTGCAGACGATGGTCAACCTTGCCCCAAAGTATTATAACTCCACAATAAAATATAATAATATAAAGCTAAAATATGCTAGCACAACTATCATGGCACATATCCGAATCATACAAGGTTATCATAGTTAGGGCATATCTCTATCATATAGTCATCTACAAAATACATAGTCCAAAGTACATGACATAACACAAGGCCCCCTCCACCACCATCACTGAGCCACTTAATCCATGTACCTATGCTGGCCAACGCCAGGGAACCTTACCTATATATAAGAGAAAACTACATCAATAATCATATAAATTTGATTACTAGTACAAATAACTACTACTAAAACAACAAGCTGACAATTGTGTTTCTCATTACCCACGGGGGTGGTAAGCAAACATACTTAAATGAGTGTTGGAGAGCATGCATGGCTAATATTCATATTCATACATACAACATTTATGCCCTCACATCCTCCATACTACACCCGCTACGGTACTCGAGTGGCAAAAAGAATGGGTAAGTTAGTACTGTAAATTCCAGGAATGTATTATGTTATGCAATACACACATACTTCGCACTACCTAAGTTGAAAGAGTACTAGTGTGGTCCATACATCCAGTACACACTTTTACATGTAAAAGTCATAAATGCTCATATTTATACATATAGGCTTGAGAGAGAAGTTAATTCTTAGCTTCTAGATCTTATCTTTCGAAAACCATCAAGGGGTCTCAACTATAAAGTTTTATTAAACACGTGTAGAAAACATAGCTAACTGACCCAGCATCGAAGGGATATAATAAAATGCCATCAATGTCGTCCTATGTCTAAAACCTAGTTAAACTTGACACACACGGAATCAAGCATAAATGAAGCAAAGGGATAGTCTTACGGACCTGGATGAATAGAACTCCATATTTTATTCGGTGAGCTCACCACAATACCTAGCACGGAGATGGAACCGAATAAGAATTAGGTACCATCGGCATGCACAATGAGGCAAAGCCTCCACACAAGCTCAACACTTAAACATCACTTATTTACCTAAATTAGGACTTAAGTGAAGTGTTAAACCTTATTATGTAACTTAATCAATTTTGGGGTTTTGATGGAATAAGCTTACCAGACAATTTTTCGGACAAGCCTAAAAATGTCCAAATGGGATGAAATTTGTATGGGTGGGGCCTTACTCTACAGTTCATAGGTAAATTCCACTATGGCTAGCCCATGGGCCAATTAATGGGAACAAGGCTAATTAATCTCGATCCTATGGTGTTGGGATAGGGTTCGATGACTACAAATGGGCTTGGTTTAGTGGACCTAGTTAGCTAACACTTTGAGCTTGAGCCCAATAATATTTTGGCCAAATTTAGTTTGTAAATATGCCTAAGTGGATTTTACAAGTTGGGTCACTAGATGTGCATTTTTTAAGCTATTTGGACCGTAAAAATTTGGTAATTCACAAATAAAATTGGAAACATATCCAAATGCTCCAAAATTTTTTCACGGTGCTACTTAAACACAGGTAAGGTGTGGAATAAGTTTCACTCAAATCTAACATTATTATCTAATTTTAATGTAATTTACAATTGGAGTGATAAAAACTAGGTTGTTCACCCTCCATCTTTAAACTGCCCGAGTAAACACAACTAAAACATACGAATATCATTTGTTTACCTATTCCCCCCCTTTATATATTTTAAGTATACACTTATTTGAGCATTAAATATTTTTACCAGATTTTATTAGCAGAAAATTGGTGGCATAACATAAAACACAATCACAGGTCATGCTCACACTCACAAACAGCATAGGAAACATAAGGCGTACTAGGGGGTGATGTTCATCATTATTTAGTGGTTATATTTGGCTTAAAAATTTACCTCAAAATCCTAGAGTCACCATGAACAAACTAGCATGCTATTCAGCAACAGATCCTACAAGGTGAAAGAGTAAAAATTGGAGAAATGGGCACTTATGTCACTATACTATGAAAGTTTCCACCTTTCCTCATTTTTACCCTCATACATGTGCATTCTAGGTCATAGAAGGTAGAACACCCAGCACAAAAGTTGTAGATATGCATGGCATAAATGCAAAAAATATGAATCATGCAAATTTAACATCAAAGTGCTAAGATATGAATTTGATACCAAAATAGTGTAGATTAGTGACCTACGTAGATTATAAAAAAAATATACATTTATTTACATGTCAAAATAGGATACATGAGTACTAACAATGCTCCTAACAGGCGTATATACATTAAAAAAATATCATAAAAATTAAATCACACAGAACTATAAGCAATATACATCAAACAACGAGTAACAGAGGTACCACAAACGTGAATCTAACAAGGGAAGACCATGGGGAGGGATTTTGAGGCATCCAACCTCAAAACCTACCACCCTATGAGGATAGAAACGTGGAGGAGGGTGATTGGAGCTCCAAGGAGGAAGAAGAAAGTCAAGGAGAGTAGAAGAAGGTTTTCGGAGGTGAGGAGGGAAGGAGAAATGGCAAAAAGGTGAGGTAAGGGATGCGCTTTATAGAAAAAGTGTGGTCGGCTTGGTGAGGTCATAGCTATGGCTGTCATACCAAAATAGGAATGTGATGGCTTGGTGATGTCATAAGTATGGGTGTCATACCTAAAGAGCTATGAGTTGGATTAGATAAACATGTATGGGTTGGGTTAGTTAAAGAGGTATGGGTTGGGTTAGCCTAAAACCCAAAACATAGGGTTTTTATACTAAAGCGATCGGAGCCACCTCGAGAATTGCATTGAAGGTCCCAAAGAGGGGTTGGGATGGTCCAAAAGGGTTATCAAATACACGGCAAGCACATAAAAAACACACGAGGGATACGATATTCGCATCTAACTATACACGAATCGACATGACCAACATGAAAAAGTCGGTCGTGTAGCAACCAAATAGGCATGCCGAGCACCAATGGAGGCTAAGGCTGGGCAAACATACTCCATTCCATACATGAATCACAACAAGAAAAGCCAGACCCTACTAATCTAATTCGAGCAACAACCTAACCGATATTAAAACCCTCGGGTAGATGGCCAGGGTTATAGAACCTCACCCACTTATAAAAATTTCATCCTGGAATTCCTATGAGGTTACACACGTAGAAACATGCCACAGCACAAAACATATAATATACCATACCACTTAACCAGAACATGGAAGGGTACTAAATACTTTGAGTCATCATCATGCGTAGGGAAGAGTTTGGGGAAATGCTACCGCATCTCATCCTCACGCTCCTAAGTGGCTTCTTCAACACCTTGTTGCAACAAAAGTACCTTCACCAAAGGCACTTCTTTCCTGCGGAGAGTCTTCATAGACCGGTCAAGAATCTGCATAGCCTCCTCCTTGTAGGACAGGTCAAGCCGGACATCAGGCTCTTCATATTGAATTTGGTATGATCCGTCACATTCATACTTCTTTAGCATAGATACGTGGAACACCAAGTGCACTATGTCTGGTGTATGTTTGCTAGACCTTAACCTCCATTGGAGCATAGTACGCCTGTTTGGATGCTACACACTAGGATTTTCAAGTTTGGTTTAGTCGAGTCGTATATAGTTAGATGCTTAGATAGTGTCCCTTGTGTGTCTATTGTGTGTTTGCTATGTGTTTGATAACCTTTCAGATCATCTTAGACCCCCTTTGGGACCTGTATTGCAAATCCTGAGGTGGGTTCGATCACTTTATCGTAAAAACCCTAAGTTGTTTTGGTTTTGGGCTAACCTAACTCATACCTCTTTAGGTATGGCACCCAAACCAATGACATCAAGCCAACCACCATTTTCTATAAACCTCATCCCTTCCCTTACCTTTACATCATTTCTTCTTCTTGTAGGACAAGTCAAGCCGGACATTGGGCTCTTCATATTGAAGTTCGTATGATCCGCCGGGCTCGTATTTCTTTACCATAGATATGTGGAACACCAAGTGCACTAGGTGTGGTGTATGTTTGCTAGGCCATAACCTCCATCGGTGCTTAGTACGCCTGTTTGGATGCTACACACTAGGATTTTCATGTCTGGTTTAGTTGAGCCGTATATAGTTAGATGCTAGGACCGTGTCCCTCGCGTGTCTATTGTGTGTTTGCTATGTGTTTGATAACCTTTCGGATCATCTTAAACCCTCCACTGGGACGTGTATTGCAAATCCTGAGGTGGGTTTTATCGCTTTATCGTAAAAAACCTAAGTTTTTTTTGTTTTCGGCTAACCTAACTCATACCTCTTTAGGTATGGCACTGTAAAGACCCGGAAAAAAAATAAAATAAAATAAAATAAAATAATAATAACGTTCGACGCGGTGGGATCGAACATGACAAATTTTTTTGTTATTTATTTAAAATAATTATTGTTAGCTGGTTAAGTATGATTTACCCGTTTAACCAGTTAAGTAAACCGTACTATTTACCCATTTAACCGGTTAAGTGAACCGTACTGTGTAACCGTTTAAATGATTAACTGAATCATGTCGATTACCCAATTACCCGGTTACCCGATTAAGTGAAATACGGGCAAAGTATACCCTAACCGTCATTTCATAACATTATATAAGGAGAAAAGGGGGGCGTCATTCACATTTTTCCTATTCATAGACGCCGGCTTCCTCCTTTTCTCGGGCAATTTTCCTTCTCTTAATTTTACTAAGTTTTCATGCATACATATATCTGAATCGATAATAAACTTCATA
>JAVDBV010059903.1:0-18226 GCA_032619315.1 Piper longum
CCCCCCCCCCCCCCCCCCCCCCCCCCCCACCCCCTCCTCCCTCTGCCACACTCCCCGCCGCCGCCCCTGCACTCGCTCTGGCCCTCCCCTGCCTGGCGACCCGCCCAGCCCAGGCCGAAAGCCCACCGCCGGCGAGAGTGGGAAATTTTTTTTGTGGTTTAGATCAAATCTGGGCCGTCTTTATGATCGGACGGCCCAAAGTGGTGTGGCGTTAGTCACGTTTCGTGCCTCTTGCGCAGGAAACATTTAGCCATATATATATATATATACACTCTAGATGAACACCACTAGGCATACAAGTTACCAAACATCCAGATCATGTCACTTGGAAAGATTTGGTTAGCCCATGTCAGCCCTAGCAGCCTCCCATTTTTTGGAGTTTTCTCCTACAAATTTGGACCATTTTTAGCCCTAGCACCACCACCACTTTGCCTCGCCCTCGGCGAGTCTCTGTCCAAACTCCGGCCTCTGAAGTGGTACCATCGTTACGACCTCGTAATTGGGTATCGATCAGGACCCACTACCGGCATCGGCGCCGCCACATTGACTGCCGATATAGCTATCATTTTTGTCAGATTCCTATCACCACCACGTCTTTTAGGCAATTTTTCAACACCGGCGAGCCATCTCTGACTAGGATGATCACCCAAATAGCTTTGCCATGCCATGCCCGGCTGATTGCACATAGCCTTGCAGGCCACTGCCACGACATACATCACCAATAGGTGACATAACTTAGGAGCCATAGGATTGAGTTTTGCCCTGAGTATAGGATGTACCTTCGAGGTACTAATTATGGTAATCAATTCTAGGGTTTTAATCGAATGGTCTTACAAGATGATTTTTCAGAAGGGTCGAACAATGTTCAAATGGGCTAAAATTTGGATGGATGGTAACATTCTAAGGTTCATAGGTAAATTTCACCATATTTGGCCTATGGGCCGGCCACTTAAGGGGAAGACGACCCATTAGGTTCTGTCCTAAAGTGCTGGAACAGTGTTCTTGGGTCTTGTACCAATTTTGTAACTATTTGGTCATGGGCTAGAGGACTATAAATGGACTTGGGTCAATGGACCACAAATGGACTATAGTTTGGATCACTAGATGGGCTATTTCTAGAGCTATCTGGTAACAATTTGAAAATTCATAAATAAAAGTGGGAACCTACCCAAATGGTAGCAAATTTTGTCACAGTGCTACTAAAATACAGGGTAAGTATGAACCAAGTTTCACTTAAATCCAATATTATTAATCTATTTTAAGATAATTTACAGCTGGAGTGAAAAAAACCTAAGGTTTTTACCCTCCATTTTTACCCTATCTGGGTGAATACCTCCAAAATATACTTAGATGATTTTTACCCATTACCAATATATATATATATATAAATTAGATAGTAATTTGAGTATCATATATTTTCACCATATTTTATTAGCTTAAAATTGGTGGCTTAGCATATAACACAATCACAGATAATGTTCACAGTCATAAACAACACAGAAAACATAAGGCATATTTAGGGGTGATGTTCATGATTATTTAGTGGTTATATTAGGCTTAAAACTTTACCACAAAATCATAACATCACCATAAACAAACAGGAATATTGTTCATCAAAAGATCCTTCAAGGTCAAAGAGTAAAAATTGGAGAAAATAGCACTTATGCCATTGTAACGGTGAAAGTTGCCACCTTTCCTCAATTTTTACCCTCATGGATACACATTCTAGGCCATTTTAGGTAAAAAAATCATCATAAAAATTGTATATATACATGTTATTAGTGCAACAAAATAATAATCATGCAAATTTAACCTCAGAGTACCAAGATGTGATTTTTATACCAAAACATTGCAGATCAGTGACCTATGTGAATTATAAATAACATATCTATTTACTTACATGGCAATATAAGATACATTAGTACTCAAAATACTCATAACAAGAAAATATAGATGAAAAAAATGTTATAAAAATGAATAAATACAAAAATGCAAGCAATAAATATCAAACAATGAGCAATGGCGACAGCACAAACCTGAAACTAAGAGGGAAGGCCAAAGGGAGGTCCTTTAAGGCATCCAACCTCAAAACCTACTACCCTATGACGCTAGAAACATGGAAGATGGTGATTGGAGCTCCAAGGATAAAGAAGAAGGCCAAAGAGAGGATGATAAGGTTGTTGGAGGTTAGGAGAGAAGGAGAAATGGTGAATAGGTGAGGGAATGGATGAATTTTATAGAAAAGTGGTGGTTGACTTGGTGATATCATAGGTACCAAAAGAGGTATAAGTTGGATAAAGAGGTATGTGTATCATACTTAAAGAGGTGTGGTATGATTAGATAAAGAGATATGAGTTGGATTAGACAAAGAGGTGTAAGTTGGGTTAGCCCAAAACCTAAAACTTAGGGTTTTTACCCTAAAGCGATCGGACCCACCTCGGGAATTACATTGCAGGTTCCAAAGAGGGGTTAGGGTGGTGAGAAAGAGTTATCAAACACACTACAAGTACACAAAAGACACGTGAAGGACATGTCCTATCATCTAACTTTATACGACTCGATTGAACCAAATATGAAAAAGTCAGGCGTGTAGCATCCAAACACGTGTACGGAGCACTGAAGGAGACTAAGGCCGGAGGAAATTATACCATACCATACACGAACCACAATAAGAAAGACCAAACCTTACTAACCCAATTTAGGTAACAACCGAACCGAGAGGAAATCCCTCGGGAGGACAGCCCAGATTTTACATTTAGTATTCTTTTGGATCATTTCAGAGTATCATTTTTGCAAGCTTTTTAGGGATTTTAGGCTATCCAAATTCCCTTATAGGCCCTGTTTGATTTGAATTTCAGATCATCACCAGTCAAGCTTAGGGTTTTGAGACACATTTAGCTTTGTCACCTCAATTTCCATATGTAGAGTCTTAGTTAGGCTTCGAATCAGTTTTAACTTTTCTCAATGTTGATCTTAGCTTTTCAACCTTTGGGTGTGATTAATTGTCATCACATTCACATAGCATCCAGTTAGGTTGTACATCTCATTCATGTATTGGTTGCACATTGAAGTACTTTTCTGTCTTAAGACACCTAAAGGGTCTAAGCACATTCTGCTTAAGTTCGGGTCGACCAACTTAATCGAAGTATGGGTTGATCCAATCTACCGTAATAATTCCAATTCGGTTTGAAAGTAAACCGGATTTAGGATGTTACATAGAGGGTTTAGGACATTTTCTTTTTCCCGAGAGTGGGACTAGTTATTGTTGAGAGAGGCATTTGTCGAAAATGACACAACTCCAGCTCAATTCATGATATTATCTAATTTATAGCTTGATGACTTCTTAGTAGATGCCCTTTGGGTGTTTCTATGATGTTATATATCAATTTTCCTTCCCTTTTGTTCTTCTTATGTATTGAGTGTTCGCATAGTGTGTCATTGCATGTAACTTTTTATTTGGTTGTTACACACATTTATTCATCTTTTAAATGTTGTGTTGTTTGCGCATTAGCAGTGTCTTTATTTATCGAGACACCAAAAGGGTTGTTTTGGTCATTTTCTCGTTCAAGTCTTTTAGACTAATCGATTTAGACTTAACTCAATTCAATTGTAACATGTCTAAGATCCGTCTACATTTAAATAACTTTTCCAAACGTTTGCTTTTAAATATTGGTGACTGAGTAATTTGTAATTTTTGTCTTTCGTTCATTATAAAAAGATGCTCATGTCTGTACAGCTCTCAAAAAATGTCGCCCTTTTTATGAACAACATAAACTATCATACAAATTGTATACGATGCCACTCGTTAAGGGTTGGACTAAGATTAAAGTTCTAAGCTGTAAGGGTTAGAGAAACGGGCAATCTCATTTGTGTCCGGGTATAAATTTGCATTAATAGGTTAGTGAGATTAGTATTTTAAGTGATTCACGGTCCAAACCAAAAAATATTACAAGATAATTAATCAAATTACACATCTCCCACTTTATAAATATGATTCACAAGTTTGTGTGCCTAAAAAATAAAATATAGAATTAAAAAGATTCACATTAGATTTATAATTTAAACTCACTAAAAATATAATCTCATTCACAATAGATTTACAGTAAACTATTATTCTCATTTTCAATCTACTTTAATAATATAAATTAGATTAACAATTTTACTAACCACCTCTAAATTATTATTCTCGTTATCAATATATAAGGGGTATTCATCGAGTTGGTCGAGTCGAGTTTTGTTCAGCTCAAACTTAGTTTGTTTGATTTTGAATTCGAGTCGAACTAAAAAATATTTGAGTCGATTCTAGCTTGAATTGAGTTCAAGCTAGCTTTATTTATTTTTATTTATTATTACTATTTTTTCGTATAATTTATATTAAAATTAAAATTTTAATTAAAATATCTCAAATTTATCATAATTATAGATACAAGACAATTTAATTATGCATAAATTTATTTAAATTTGATATCAGTAATGATATTTTATAATTTAGTTATATTTATATAAAAAATTTAAAATAAATTTGGTTAAAAATTCCGCTTCTTATATAATGTATCCAGTTTTGAGTTAGAGAGAGAATTAGAGGTATTTTTAGATTTTTTCCAATTCTAATATCGAGATTTCAATAGTGAAGGTTCTATGCACCGAGTAGACATGTCAGCTTTAGAGTTGGGCTTGGGTTTTTAGGGAATTTGGGTTGGGCTTGGGCCTCCATTTATATCGTAAAATATGACTAGAACGGCGATCCTTGTGAACCCTCTACGACGCCAACCAACTCCCGGCCGTCGTTTCCGGCGGCGCCGCCGCCTCCTCTCCTTTCCCATCAGCCATGGATTCCCTGCTCGCAAGCTACGCCTCTTCCGACGAAGAAGAAGCCGCCACAAGGCCACCCCTTCCCCCGCCCTCCCTCCGCTCCACCACCACGACGACCATCTCCTCCCTTTTCTCCTCCCTACCCCCACCAACCACAAACACCACCACCACCTCCTTGTTCTCCTCCCTACCTCTTCCTAAGTCCGGCAAGGCCGGCAAGCCGGATCCCTCAATGTCCAACTCCAGCCCCACCAAGAAAGTCGTCTTCCTGAAGCCCTTGTGGAGTTCTTCTGATCTCGGTAGCGACGACGACGACGACGACGACGCCGAGAAGAAGGCAAAGGCGAAGGAGAAGGAGTCTGCGCAGGTACCCAAGTCGCAGACTTTATCCTTACCGCCCCCCAAGCACTCCTTCGGCCTGGCGCCGCTACCGTCCTCCGCCGGCCGTCGGGTTGTGGTCGACACGGATACCTCCTCGCCCTCGGCGGCGACTTCTACCAAGCGGGAGTCAGTGAGCTATGGCGAAAAGGCGGCGTCTTTGGGTGCGGATGGTGCCGCTGCGTCTGATTATGGGTACTTCTCTTCTGGTTGCACGACGGATGGGTCATCTGATCCGTATTCGGATGTGGGTAGCGATGTGTATGTAGACTGTGCGGATTACAACAACCAAGAGAAAGTGCAATCGACGAGCTATGGAGAAAAGGCGGCGGCTTTGGGCGTGGATGGAGCCGCTGCGTCTGATTATGGGTACTACTCGTCCGATCCGCATTGTAATGTGGGCGGCGAGGGGTATGGTGGGTATCCTCAGTATGGGAGTGGGTGGGGAGATGGGGCAATGGCGGCTCCGGCGCCGCTGTCTAATTTTTTTGTTGGGGATGGGAGGAGGAACAAAGGGAAGAGAGGGAGGGATGAGGTGCCGTCGGAGGTGGTGGAAGTGAAGCAGGACGAGTTGGTGAAGAATAGACCCAGAGAGGACCAGACTAGGATGACTGGTATTGCTTTCGGCCCTGCTTATCAGGTTTGTGATTTGCAAATTTTCTTGTACTGATTCACTTCTTCTAGGCAGTACATTGCGATCATATTTGAACTTTGCTTAATATGGATATTTTTTTTATCATGTATAACTTTTGACTCCTTGATTGTTGGATGTATAAAATTTGATTGTTTTTTTAGTTTTTTATCCTGACAGTTATTGAGATGTTTGAATTACTTTTAGACTTAGTTCAGCCGTTTGTGTAGTTTTTGCTATTTCTCTTGAGTGCCCGTTAGTATGTTGGGTTCATGCCTCATGCTGAGGGTGATTGGATATTAGTGGCTTTAAATGCGTAGTACTTATGATATGGCTTATATTTAGCCATTAGATGAGTACTGTTCACTTGTAGCTTCAAAATTATTTGTTGTTAATGAAGTTTGTGGTTATGTATATGTGCTGCTTTATCATTTTCTTTAACAATAAATTGCTTTCTTCATTTTCTTTAACAATAAATTTTATAGTCTAAAGACTTTAAACTGTCCATTGGTCTTTGGTGTACAAAAATATTTAGTCCATTCAAGTTTATAACAAATGTGGAGCTTTCTATATAAGGATAAAATTGTTGAATTAAATTCTTTCTGAGGGATCAATTTCTTTTAGTTTTGAATAACAGAGGAAGCGTCTCTTTAAAGTATTTGTATGTAGGAGTAGTGGTTACTTGAGAGCTGACAGTATGATTAAAGTGAGGTTCATGTCAATGGTTCGTAAGTTGATAGGTTGCAAAATATTTTCATGCCCATTGTTTCCTGTTCTTCCTCTGTTTTAATTGCTCTCTCATTCTAGTCTCCGTTATGTCTTAGCTTTTGATGCTTAGCATTTTTTTTAAGAAATGTAGAATTCTTTTCTTCCTTTGGCTACTGCATGGAAATTGGGGTATCATTTCTTTGTGACGTTTTCATGTTCCTTATTTTCTCTTGGGTCAATGCATTATTTCTTCTTCTTCTTCTTCCCCCTGATATCCAAAGGATGTTGGGGACATGGAGCCTAGTTAAATTAGGATCCATGTGATTACAAGTGGCAAATTTTGAATGGCCAGGTGCCCTCATGGATCCAAACCCTTCTTCTTTAGAGAGTGATTGTAAAGTACTTCTTTTATTTATGGTTGATCTAACTGTGATAATGGGTCTAGATCTAATGGGATATTTATTCTTTGTGACGTAATTTCATGTTCCTTTTTTGGTTTCCGTGTAACTCAGGAAATTTTCTCACGAATGAATGTGTTATTTTGAATGGTTGATCTATTAGCAACAGAGGGCTTAGATGTTATGGTATATCAATTCTCTGTTACCTAATTTCATGTTCCTTTTTTCCTTGTACCTTCAAATTTTCTCACTGGTGAATGTGTGATTTATATACTTTTTTGTTTAGTTGATCTAATTGCAATGGGTTAAAATCTAATTTCTTCCCATTATTTACAAAGACGTTGCTCATGGAAATGTTTTTTGACTGTTTGAAGGGACCAAATGAATATATCTCTGGTTGTTTGTGTGTGTGTGTGTGTGTGTGTGTATTTGATTTAAGCATTATGTGGCACTGTATCATGTGACTTAGATTATTTTGGATAAATTTTATGATATTTAATAGAATTTGTGTCTACGAGTATTGGTTGCAGTCCCTTATTTTGTAGAGTTAGTCAGGTTTTCCTCATCTTGGAATTGTCATTTAGGTGCACCTTTGTCTCGTTGGAGAATTTATTAACCTTTGGTTACAATTTCAGATTGTATCATGCTATCACCTTGATGAGGATTTCACTTGGTCCATGGCTTCTAGCGATAGAGAGAAGCCTTTGGCTTATCAAATAGGGCGTTTTGTTGCAATAGACAAAATTTCTATAAAATCTCTATATAATTTTGTAACATTTTTTGTTTCGTTACCATTATAAAAAGTGACAGGGCTAATAAAATTATATTTGGCAGGGGAAGGGGAGAGGAATGAACATTAGAAAAAAAATGAATGGGTGTGTTGTTCATACTTGTTAATTACAAGATTATAATCATACTTGTTAATTGCAAGAAGCAATGAACTTTGTAACAATGTGACAAACTAAACTAAGCACTATTTCTTCAACGATACATATAGTTGATTTAGTTCTTATAGAGCCCTACCAGTTATTGAAGGCGTTATACGATATTATATGTTGATGTGTCTACCATCTTATTTTTTTACATTTGTTCACCTTCATTCTATTATCAAGAGTAAACAATATATTATTATTGGAGAAATTTGAAAATACTTTGTGAAGGTCTATCTGAGTGTGCAGTCGATATACCTTTTGAAAGTACCTAACCTAGATTGTCACTTGTCAGCTTGCTTGTTTCTGTTTTGGAACATCTGGTGCTACAGGTAAGCAGTTGGTCGGTTTGGTTCTGACCAAACTGAATTTTCTTCTGCCGCCAGATTACGTAACTGAACCTGAACCAAATTATTCTTATATTTGAACTATAACTGAACCGAATCAAATCAAAATATTTCGGTTAATTAAGTACGGTAATTAAAAAACCGAATTACATCATAAGTTATTATAAAAAAAGTTGTTTAATTATTTAATTAAAATATATCATTATTGTAGTTAACATAACTATTTAATAAATAACTTTAAATGTATTTATAATATTGAATATATAAAATTTGATCATATAAATATTATAGCTTCATAATAATTAACATAAAAAAATATTTTTAGAATGTTTTATGAAGAAATTTGGTTATTTCGGTCCAGTTCAGTTTCGGTTTGGTTCAGTTCCGAACCAAAAACCGAACCAAACTATTTCTGAACTTAACTGCGTTGCTAATTTGGGTTTTGTTTGATTTGGTTTTTGGTTTTTTCCAAATTATGCTGACCCTATCTAGTGCCCTCTTAAAACTTTCTTTAATGTGAACACTTGATACAGAAAAAATTAGTGGTTGGGAGGCACTCATAAATACTACTTATATCTTTTGAGGCAATTATGGGCTATTGACTCTCTCCTTTACCCTTCATTCTCCCTGCCTATATGCATCTTTTCTTATAGTGTGCCACTTGCTGATACTTGTTTTACATTTGTTATAGCCTGTTTCCTCCGCGAAAGGTAAACCTTCTAAGCTACATAAAAGGAAGCATCAGATTGGATCGTTATATTTCGACATGAAGCAGAAAGAGATGGAACTAACAGAGCGGCGGGCAAGAGGGTTACAAACGAAGACGGAAACCCAAGGGAAGTATGGGTGGTGATGAATCTCTCTGGAGGAAAGCTCCCTCTTTTTTCCCCCTTGCAATGAAGCATTATAGTGGTGGTGTTCAGTATGAATCCGTTGGTTAGAAGTTTGACGGACTTTATAAAAGGAAATGCCACGCCTGTCAAAAGCTCCCTCTTTTTTCCCCCTTGCAATGAAGCATTATAGTGGTGGTGTTCAGTATAAACAGATTTTCTTTTCTTAACATGCATGTCACGGTGTAACCTGTGTTAAGTATGAACTGAATTGCAATGAGCCGATTTCTTGGAACCAAAGGAAATTTGCAGAGCCGGTTGTTGAAAAAAGTTGGAAAGCTGCAGAATGTAAAATATGAAGGTTCATTGATGGTCTTGCCATCTTGGGAAGTGACCCAATGAAGTTTCTCCCTTTACGTTCCTTTAATGCCTTCCCCTGAGGGAATCCTTCAATCTCCTGGATAATATCAGGTGCTCAGAATTTACCAGCTTAAGATAAGAAACACGAGTCATACGAGACTCGGATAGCTATGTTCTCTTCATTGTGGCATATCAGAGCAACTAACCTCTCTAATTCAGCATAATTCTGTTTGTATTTACAGACAATTATAGTTCACTACTTGGGGTCCGGGAATTCCTGCTGCTTCTGTTGCAAGATGAGAGATAAGAAACAATGAGCATTGAACACTGGAAGGAGCCCATTTAGTATTACAGCGTTATATCCCTAGTCAAGCTAATGTTCAGGTGGAAGCTCCAATGCCATGAAGACCTCAATCCATTCTAACTAAATATCTATGCCTATTTAAAATTAGTGCCACATTGAACGACCAAGGATCTGTTTTATCAAGAATATTTTTAGTGTGGCTCCTCTTCAACTTCACGGGCAGCTTGTCCAATATCCACTTTCTACTCTGCAGCTGACACAACATTGTTGGGGATTCACAACCGGATTTCTTTTAAAAAAAGATTTTCAATGCACAGTAGTACTCCATGCACCCAAATATGATTATTGGAATGTTGGACCTGGATTGCCTCCTGTTTGACTTGTGCATTCTCGGCTGGTCTTGAAGGCTGAAGCTTATTCATCACATTGTCTGTGTGAGATTGAAACTGTTAATGTGTTACTGGCATTCTGCAACAAATAAAATGATGTAATCCAATAAAAGCAAAATAATGTGTTTGTACTGCCTTATCCCCTCAAAAACATTGTATCCCTTCAAAAACGTTGTACTATGACCTCTATGTTTGCTGCCCGAGCAACAAACTTAGTGTGGATCTTTTTTTTTTTTTTTTTTTGTTCTTCTGCAGCAAATTTGCACTCATTAAATACTGTTAATGGTATTTTTAGAATTTCATATATGCTGGCCCTTAATATCGGTTGAAAGACCATATAACGGAGCACTGATGTTAAGGGTAGTGATGTGAGCCCCATGGTTGTCAAATTCCATATACCATCGAGTCTGTGAAGAGTGGAAATCTACCTTATGTAAGGTCTTACGGCTAATACAGTTGCAAGACCCAATTAACTAGTTTTAAATTACCATTAATGCCTTTAACGGTAGTTTTCAAATATCAATAATTAATAACTGCTATCATCTATGTAACTAGTTCATTAGGTCTTATAACCAATATTGGTTATAAGACCTCATAATTGATTATTTGTCATGGTACAAAATATATTAATCAAAATTTTAAATTGTAAAATCCAAAAAAAAATTAAATTATTTTATTTAGAGTTTTGTAAATTTTAAAATGATTCTTGAATATCATTTAATTAAATTAATTCTTTGAAATCAATATCCAAAATTATCAATTATTATTTTTATCGTATCGGTGATATTTATAGATTCTTTTAAATAATTTTTACTTATTGTATTTTATTTTATTTCTTTTTATTTTTCCCTTCAGGCGAATAAGGTTCAACCACAAGTTGAACCTGTTGGCCTTGGGTTGGTAGTAAGGTCTCTTGGGTAGGCTTACATATTTGTGGTTTTTTTAGTTTTGGTTTTGATTAATGAGTGATTAAATCCTAATTAATTCATAATGAATTCAAATTGAGTTGAATTAAATCAAATAATGATATTAGTAATAGTTGGTCATATGTTTATTATCTTATGTTTATAATAGAAAGCATGTTTTATGTTATATATAGATAGCTAAATTATTTTTGTTATTATTATTGTTAGTGTTGTTAATTTATGTATATGGTTGTCTTTTAAATTCATGATCATGGGCGATAATTATTAATAAACCATTATTCATATAATATTAAATAAGTATATTGTGTTGTCATTTAGGATATGTATATATTAATTATATTAGATACTGTTAATAAATATTAGAGCTAATAATGATCTACATGTGTTTGTTAATTGATATAGTTGATTAATTAATAAATAACATTTTAATCTGCTCATTAACTAGTTATAATTAATTAAATAGCAAATATGACATCTTATATCTTAGTAAAAGTAACAAGGATGACGTATTTATATCTTATTAAGCTAATATGTGGATATGATCATGAGTTATTAACTATTAATTAAATGTCAATTATAATTATTATTGGATTAATTAAAATGTTGTAAATTCATGTGCATGAGTGTATTATAACTATTGTATGAATATTTTATCAGCTAAAATGAGATTAGTATTTAATTATCTTCGGTGTTTATAATCATTTATATTTATGACGTCGTTAATAAAATATAAAGATAAAAACCTTATGTGGTTGTAGTGGTAAATTAAGTTATGGATTATTAGGATATAACAACATAAAAATCACATGCGTTGAATCATAATATCACGCTCAAAATAAATAAAATTTGAACATTTACCGAGTTAACTAATTTAAAATAATCTTTCGACTGATATTCTTTAAATTTTAATACAAGCTATATCAAATAATTAGATATGACAATCTAACTAATCTTATGATAATTATTAGAGTTAGTAAAAAGTTAATGAGTTGTTATTAATCAAAGTAATTATTAGCAAATAAGTAACCGTTATTTTTTAATAGGAGTTAAAGTGGGATATTAATTAAAAGTCAAAATGGTAAGCTAAATTTCTTGGATGGTTATAAAACCTTGGCCTTTCGCTAGTCGGTTTTAGTTTCGATTCGGTTGTGACCCCGAATAGATTTGCTTGTTTAGACCTTTTGCCTCGTATTTATATATGGTGTGTAGGTCTGTATGAGGTTCCCCATTGGATGTTATGTGCACGACTTTTTTATATTTGGTTCAGTCAAGTCGAGTCTAGTTAAACCTTAGGACCGACTCCTGTGTGTCTAGTCACTTTACATGTGTTGTGGTCATGTTTGTTTCGGGTCTTTTTGGTGGAAAAAAAGAAACCTAAAATGATGCAAATGAGGACTAGACGAAGGGGCGTCATGTCAAGGCCCTCACACCTAAACAAAGTTTGAATTTGACGCTCAAGTTTAAACCACAGACACCAAGGCACTGCCAAAGTGCCCTCACACCTGTGACTTGCCTTATTTTGGAAAATTTTTCCAAGGTGTATTATTTATTTACCTTATAAACCACTACATCATTTCCCCCTTTTTCTTTTTAAAATTTAAATTCACACCTCTTTAGGTGTGGCACCCATGCCCCACCAAGCCAACCACCATTTTTTTTATAAAACCCCACCCTCATCCTCACCATTCCACTCCAACCTAACCATTCCACTCACTCTCAACGTCCCTCTTCTTCTCCCAACCTTCTTCTTCACTCTTTGATCTCTCTCTAGCCTTCCTTGGCTTTCTAAGATGTTATTCTTTCAAGCGTTGAAGGACATGGAGTGGGAAAACTCCAAGTGACCACCCCTTCACCGTTAAAGGTTAAGCGGGTTGGGCTCAGTAGGACTCTCTTGTTTCACCTTTATGTTTGGCTCTTGAGTGTCTTATTTAACTACATTTTAAACGGTATGAAGGTGTCGGTGGTGTTTTTATCGGTTCCCTCCAATGCCGGGTCATTTAGAGGCATTTTATTGTAAGTTTACTAAAACTACAAGGATGAGATCCCTTGTTGGTTTTCGAACTGAAGCTCCATAAATATATGATACATGCCTCTTCCCTAAGCATATTATATAAGGATGCACATTTTTATGGATTTCACAACTAAAAGAGTGAACGGTATAGAAATATGTACATTGCACTAATACTCCTTTTACCCTTAAGTAGTGCTATGTATATAGGGTATTGCGAATGTAACGCATTTTTGAAAATTGTGGTACATTAGTTTAGAGCTACCTGGGTACCGTGGCATGTGATATATGAATGATGTGAGGGCATAAGCGTTAGGTGAATATCATATGTATGTAAGATGCCACTTTGTAGGAAATTATGGTATGTTATGTGGCTACATCGACTTTCGTTTACCACCGTGTATGATTTTGGTAATTTATACAACTTTTTCATGGGTGTTTAGATATTCATTTGCCAACAATGCTATATTCCTAGTTTTTACGGGACTAGTAATCAATTCTTTGAATGCTAACATTTTTCTCTAATATATGTAGGTGTTTATTCTTTTGACTGGCGTAGGCGGATGGATCAAGCAGCTCATGGCAGCGGATTTCGTGTTGTATTTTTGTTAATTACGAAGTTGATATGAAATTGAGATGTAGTATGTTACGGGAATAAGCCCTGAAGTTGTATGCATTTGTATGATTCAAGATAAGTCAATTACTTGTTGTTTTGAACATGTATTTTCTATATCATTACATTATAATTGTGGTGCAGACACACTTTGGAGCACTCTAACTATCGTCTGTAAGGTATAAGCCTCAAAGTCATGGAATACGATGAGGAGCTAGCCAGGTACACGAAACATCTTTGTTGTAGCTGTGTGAGTGTATGATAAAGAAATGTGGGTAGGAGGAGCATGCAGTTCACACTACTTGGAGACCCATGTGAAGTTCGGGTGTTAGGGGTTGATGCACTAGCATCCGATGATGCTTTATTTAATTATTTTATTTTCTGAAAGTTACTACAACTTTTTCGTGGGTGTTTAGATATTCATTTGCCAACAATGCTATATTCCTATTCTCTACTAGACCAATAATCAATTCTTTGATTGCAGATGTTTTTCTATAATATATGTAGGCATATATTCTTTTGACCGGCATAGGGAGATGGATTAAATGGCTCATGGCAGGGGATTTTGTGTTGTATTTGTGTTAATTACGGAGTTGATATGAAATTGAAATGTAGTATGTTAAGCGAATAAACCATGAAGTTGTATGAACTTGTATTAATCAGGATCAGTCAATTACTAATTGTTGTGCACATGTGTTTTATATATCATTACATTGTTATTGCAGCACAGGCACACTTTGGGCACTCTAATTATTGTATGCAAGGTATAAGCCTCAAAGTCCTGGAACACAATGAGGAGTTGACCAAGTACATGAAACATATTTGTTGTCGCCATGTGAGTGTATGACAAAGAAACGTAGGTAGAAGGAGCATACGGTTTACACCGTGTAAAGACCAATGTAAAGTCTGGGTGTTAGAGTTTGATGCCTTGACATTCGATGATGTTGTATTTAATTATTTTATTTTCTGGAAGTTTCTACAACTTTTTCGTGGGTGTTTAGATACTCATTTGCCAACAATGCTATATTCCTAGTTTCTACGGGACTAGTAATCAATTTTTTGAGTGCTAACATTTTTCTCTAATATATGTAGGTGTTGGTTCTTTTGACTGGATGAATCAAACAGCTCATGGCGGGGTATTTCATGTTGTATTTGTGTTAATTACGGATTTGATATGAAATTGAGATGTAGTATGTTATAGGAATAAGCCATAAAGTTGTATGAACTTGTATGATTCGAGATAAGTCAATTGCTTGTTGTTGAGCACGTGTGTTTTATATATCATTACATTATTATTGTGGTGGAGACACACTTTGGACACTCTAACTATTGTCTGCAAGGTATAAGTCTCAAAGTCCTGGAACACGATGAGGACCTGAATAGGTTCGCGAAATATATTTGTTGTAGTTGTGTGAGTATATGATAAAGAAATGTGGGTAGGAAGATCATACGATTCACATAGCTTGAAGATCAATGTGAAGTCGGGGTGTTTGGGTTTGATGCCTTGGTATCCGATGATGCTATATTTAGTTATTTTATTTCCTACACATGTTGAGTATGTGGAACAAGTAACCACTACCCTTGTTCAAATTCTATGCATTCATTTGCATGTAAGAAATTAAGAAATGTAACAAATCACTTGAACTAAGTAGTAAGAAAAGGTTCATGTCATAGCATACAACCTCAAAACTGTAGTTGAGGTATGTGTCTTCTGCAATTGAGAGTGGTCATCAGCATAGTCGCTAGGGAGGTTTTGTCTTTGTTGTGGCTATAGGTGATCATATAGAATCATTAAGTTTAAGAGCCTCTATATACTTGTATGAATCAGCATGTATATGTGATCAAACCCTGTGAGGTTGCCACTCGTAAGCCTCCTTGAGGGCTAAGATCTTCTTCTGTAATGTTTCTATGAGAGTAGTCAAATGAATAGTTTTCTAAATTATAAGACCATGCTTCGGTCCGCCCTTGGACCGAACAATAGGGTGTTACAACTTGGTATTAGAGTCGACATTTTAGACTATTAGGACTAGTAAATTTTGGAATATGTATTGTATGTACGTGTATGTTGTTTAGTATGATTGTATGCTGACGAATTTATGATTATACATGTTGATGTATGTTTTACTTCCACAACCTTGCTGACGAGTATGTTTTACTTCCTGTTTGTATGATTTATGTGTTGTCATATGCACGTACAGTACGAGGACGAGGACAAGTACAAATGACATGGATGATATTTGAATGTTACAAAGAGAACAACCCGAGTCGAATTAAAGTCGCATTATGAATATGGAAGAGTCTAGCTTTAGTCTTAATAATAAAAGATTTGAACAAACCTTGAGTGGTAGTAATCTAAAAATGAGAACTTACTTATGAATACAATGATTATGACATTAGGTAGGAAGGAAAGGTTGATAGGTTTGTGTTTGGCCTTGTCACCCTTATACGACAATTGAAAATGATAGAGTTACCCAATTAGGGAGAACTAAAACAATGAGTACAAAATAGGTGTAGATCTTTCAAACTAGAGTATATGTAGCTATAGGACCGAGACGGTAGGCCTGTAGAAACCATGTAAGGAAAACTATACGATGATATAGAACATTGGTACGACCACCCTATGTAGAGATAGATCATATAGCACCTAGAAATCGATGAGATGTGTACTACCCTATAGAGAGTTTAGAGCTTATATATACACCAAGTAGACCCACCATTTAGGAATGAAGTCTCTTCTTGGGACTCATAACCACAGAGCATGAAATTTGATCAGTGGTATCATGATTTGATTGAGGACTCATATGAGTCATAAGTGGTAGTATGAGAATGATATGACAATCAGACAACTATAATAAGGAAATAGAAAGTATAGGTAGATAGGATATGAGACCAGTCTTTCGCAATAGACCCAAGCATCCTAGGCCCTGTCTCAGCAAGATGGGAGGTTTTTTGGAATATTTCTTGAGGATTCCATGTGCTTGCATTACCAATAGAGAGAGTTAGGGCATTGTGCAACTGCATGCCTTAGAAGGCTACTTCGACATTAGGTATCTCAGGCCACAAGATTTCAGGAGTACCTAGTATGTCCTGATTGTCAAAAATGTTACACGGGCATATGCTGGAAGGCTATGGGTGTTTGCTTCCATTGTAACCAACCAAGACACCATATCACAAAGTACCACAGGAATGTTGTCACTACTGTAGATTTTGTCACTTTGGCCTTAGATGCATTACTATAGGATTTCATGATTGCCCTATTCCACACCATTTATATTTTGATATTGAGGATGTGTATTTGTCCTTTTGGACTAGATTTCAATACTAATAGCGAAATAAAGAACTTTGAGGGGTTTGTTGAGAAAAGACTATTGTCAAAAGAAAGTCGTGCCACCAATTGTGGTAGCATACTTTTATTACGATTATGTTGATGATATCACTTGGGTCGTAATCGACGTTATACCGTACCAAGAAATACGTGTATCATTATAGAATCTGGAAAATTAATCAAGAAAACTACTAGAGTATGACACACCTTGCTCAATGAGCATCATAATTAAGATATAGCAAAAACACATAGTCATCTTGTCAAACATAGACTGATACTAGAATGACCGAACCTCATTTTGTCCCTTTAATATAAAAAAATAGTGTTCACGTCATACGCAAATGTATGTTAAGGTGAATCCTTGAAAGATCACTAGTTGCCTTGGTAGATCATCAGAGTGCCGCATGATAGGGTCTCTTTCTACTACACTTTAGTACCTTCAAAACTAGTAAGTTACATGCGAGTCAGCCAGAGATACAATAGGACCCTAATAGCATCCATAAAGATGAACCTTTATGCGATGGTAATAGGTCACCCAAGAGGTATGGACCAGTTGGCATGAGAGATAGATGTCATGACAGTAAGGATGTGAGAAGCCACTCTTTAGACTATGAGGTTTTGAAAAAGGTGTCTTACCTAGACTAAGATATAACCTCATTGTACATATTAAAAGATGTAGGAACTAGTTAGAGCTGAAACATATTACATAGATAGGGACATATCAAGAATAGGAGATGTAAAACCCCATTTTTGGGTTAGGGTTTTACCCGATTTAAGTTTTCCCTATTTGGGTCAGTATCGAGTTGGTTTGAGCGAGATCGAGCCAAACTAGTCTCAGATTATGAGTATGGGCCTAAATGGCCGTATGAACATGTTATGGAGGCTGAGTATGCCCGACATGCAAATTATAAGATTACGAGTTATCAATGTATACTAAGGTATACAGATTTGTTTGTATGTATTAAACAGGATTTTAGGCCTACATTTAGGCCGTTGCGGCGTTTAGTATCCGTTTGGGATTTTATGGGTACATCATTTGCATGCATCATAGGAATTTTAGATCACTCGATTTATGCCCTTGTGGGCCCAGTTTGATTGAGTTCAGTATTCGAGGCCCATTTAGCCTTATTACTTCGATTCCCTCCGATAGAGTCAATTTGAGGACTCGAGTCAGTTTCGATTTTGGACGGTCTCGATCCAAACAAGCCGCCATATCTATAGTGCGTGTACCCATATGTGGGCCCCACTAGT
This sequence comes from Piper longum, assembly GCA_032619315.1. Taxonomy (NCBI): domain Eukaryota; kingdom Viridiplantae; phylum Streptophyta; class Magnoliopsida; order Piperales; family Piperaceae; genus Piper; species Piper longum. The sequence goes on from JAVDBV010059903.1 coordinate 18,210, forward strand.
CCACGAGCTGTCGACCG